>VYXB01006176.1:635889-775787 GCA_013397135.1 Pachyramphus minor
TATATCTTATGTATTATATACATAAGATATTATATTTTATATCTATAATATATATATATAAAAGATATATATTTTAAATGTTTTATAGCCTTTAATAGCTTATTGGGTATTATGATCTGCAGAAGTATATATGTGCAAGCTGGAAATCATTATTTTACTACTAATATTTGTCCATCATACCACAGATGAACTGTAAGGACATCATTGCAGAGATGATAATTGAGGTTTGCCTATGAAGTGAAATGTAACACTACGCTGCCTTAATTGTGATAGCTTTATTCTTTATACCAAGTGACAGTTCCAGTCAGCGCAAATAATGCATGTGTCCATGCATTTATTTAAACCTACTGTGGTGCACATTATGTTTGATATGAGAAGATTTTTCAGGGTAAAGAAATGCCACATTGAGTATGCAATAGTTGTACTGATAAAACATAGTAAAAAGGAACTAATGAAATTACATTCACTTTTTCACTACAGTCCCCTCTTCAGAAATACTTGCAATGGTCTGAAAAAAATCCTAAAACTTCAAGGAAGTTCCAAAGAAATTGCAAACACCAACCCCTCAATTTTAAGACAAAGAAAGTAGAAAAAGACAAGAGGGAAACGGTTATTCTGCTGAGCTGTGGGAAGAATTATTGCATTAAAAATAACATATTAGGTAGTTGTTCTTGGAGCAAGTAATAAGATGCTGTATAGACACAATTTAGAGTTTCAAGAAGACTATTCAAAAAGAAGTTCAAGAAGGCTCTATCTGTTAAGGTGATTCCCTTATATTCTCTGTGTCACATGACTGTTCTGAAAAATAATGAGTTAATGATTATAACTTGCAATCAAATAATCTAATTAGTAATTAATGTCCTGTTGGCAAATTGTTTTAGAAATCATGGGTTTAAGTGTAATCTTCATCTATATCTATATCTCAATGGTAAGTTATTCATATCTCATTGAAGTGAAAAAATCTATATACCAAGTTTGTTAGGCATTTGTGCATAGCTAAAAAATAACTTCAGCTCTTGTTTTTTCCCTGTATTACGAGCAGAACTCTCCAGCCAAAGAAATCTCAATCATTTAAAGAAAGGACAGTCAATTTTCAAAGCTCTCTTAGAGAGACAAACAGTTTAACTGGGAGGATGAAAGGCTCGAGTGCATAACTACTATGTATCCTATAAAAACTAATGTAATTAAGGGAGAGAAGATTCTAAAAGTCTGACATGTAAATGAGGCTTGCTACCTTTGAATTTTATCTGATCTTAGCTATTGGTGTTAAACATAAGGCTGCTGAAATAATTAGTCCTCAGGCTAGAATTATATGCACAGTTAGAA
Source organism: Pachyramphus minor (assembly GCA_013397135.1). Lineage (NCBI taxonomy): Eukaryota > Metazoa > Chordata > Aves > Passeriformes > Tyrannidae > Pachyramphus > Pachyramphus minor. The sequence continues at coordinate 637,216 of VYXB01006176.1, forward strand.
AACTTTAAATTGCATCTAGAAATGCCTAATTATTTTATAATTAATAAATAGATGAATATATTATTAATAACTGATAAAATAAAAGGGATATAAATAATTCATGACCCAGGGAAAAAACTGAAGCACGGTAAATGACAAATCATGTCAGAAATTTATTTGTTTTCCAGCATTGTTGAATAGTAAAACCAGTGTGGCCATTTTATATAGAAATATGTGTGAAAACCTGGCTTCAGTTGTACTTCTCTGTTCCCTAGCTAATCGTACAAAATTATTTTTTGTTGAAGGATGAAAGAAATTTAAAGTTTTTGTAATGCTCATCAAGAAGAGATTTTCCATACCAATAAGAAGCACATTCTTGAAAAGGCAGCAGAATACAATTCATGGTTTTAAAGACACTTAAAAATATAAATAAAATTTATAGAACTACTTTATTCAGAACTGTAGAAAAGACATACTATTTAGGTTCAACCTGGTGGGATTGCTGGTGATAAAAGGTGTCCTGTGTGCAGGGGATCTTGGTAAAACTCTGTCTGGCACCTTGCTGCCCTACCTGTGTCAGCCAGTGCCACAGGAATAGCCTTTGTGTCAGGTACCAGCAGTATTTGTGGGGTGCCTGGAATCCTAGAGCCTAAGACAGGCTGTATTCAAGCTCAAAATAAATTGCTTTTGTTAAACATCATATTCATCTGACTGTGCCATTTTGGGAGGAAAAATAAATGACTGTGGCTACTTCTCCAGCTGAGCTTGAGAGCCTTCAGCAGTTTGCCTTCATTCTGTGAGCACCGGGGGTTGCTATGTACAAACAATATAGAGTTAAGGAACAACAGGACAAAAGTTCAGTGTATAGTAATGGATTTTACTCAGCATAATGGCTAGTCGGTAAAATATTTGTAAAAAGGAACAAGGAACTGTGAGCAGAAAACAGTAGTGATGATTCATATCGCTTCAACTGTAGCTGGCTTCCTCCCCGAGGTGAGGGAGGCTGTATGCAGCCTGGACCCTTTCTCCTCCTTGCAGACCTAGATCTTGCCTTCCTGTCCCTCTGGCTCCCCCCCAAGCTCAGTCTGCAGCTGTGGCAACGTCTTAGCCTTTTCTGAAGCAGAAGGCAGCTCAGCACTGGAAGCAAGGGGATATATCAACTTTCCAGACTGCCAGAGGAATGGGAAATGTCCCACATAACATTGCTTACCTGCAAGACAAAGCAGAAGACGGCTTCATTCAGAGTTCTTTTATAAATGATGTTGGTCTGTGTTTTTGAAAAAAAACCTTTATCTTTCCTATATACCCCAGTCTTTTGAATGCTTGCCATTCACCTTGCCGTGGTCAGTTTTCAGCCCTGAGCTCTTTGCTAGTTGTCTGATATGTCAAACAGTAGTTCCCTGTGGAGAGATGCAGAGCCATTTTGTCTGATTTGTTTTGAAATCAGTTCCTGTTACCTCAAAACAAGAAGTAGCATAGAGTTTGACATAACCTGGACCAAAGAGGAAAAAAATATGCTTTTGCAAGGAAAAACTGGAAGAATAGCCTTGTACAGGAGAAACACTATGCTCTGGTTTATGTTACTTTGAGGTTGTTTATATTAACATTAAAAGACAAGCTCTAGGAAGGAGATAAGTTTACACAATATAGAATATGTGCAGATTCTGATTGCATGATGGAAGCAACACCTGCTGAAAACTTTCAAACTTGCATATATGTGCAAATCCCCACACTTACTGTGTTCCTACATCCCAACTATTATATACATCCCTTACTCTTCCTTGTATTCTTCAACAAGGATTAAATGCACAGGTTGCCAATGGAAAATGCAGTCTCCACATCTCCTATACAAACAAGAACTTTTAACATTTACCCTGAATAGACTTTTTAAATTAATACCATGCCACTCAACAAATTTTCCTGAGGCTTGTGTAAAACTGGAGTTGTTCCATTTTATACACCATCACTATGAACAAGCAATTAGTTCAGAGTGACTGGATTCACTGATTACAAAATCTGTGAATGAACATCCACCATCCTTTTCTAGATCCCAACATGGGGCACATAAAGCTTTCTTGTCTCTGAGCATGTTCTGATGTCAGAACTGACACTTCACCTACTGAGAATAATCTCCTCATTCAGCCAGGTGAAGAGAAAATAAATGGGAAATGTGGATTAAACCCCAAGAGCACATGAGTGAGAATTAGCAAATTGATGCAGATAGCTGCTGAAATGAAGACTCAGTCCCTTGTGCTACATAATATTACACATCTCTTTTCCTCTTTGTATGGGCTGCCTGAACTATGCACCTTTGTGAGAGCAGAGATAGCCTGTTCTTTATTTCTAACAGAAAGATGAGAACCAGGCAGTGACTTGACAACAGATCTGAAATGGCATTAGTAATAACCTGCACTGGCACAGCCTATTTCTTCCTAGGCATAAGTGAATAATCTGGGTACCAAAATGTATGTGTGCTCTGCCATCTCTGCAACCATCAATTAGTTTTCCATAGAAACAACATAATTTCTTGTCAATGGCATCTTCTGCTCTTTATCTTACCCTTAAAACTGGAGCTGGACTGTCTTAAGAGTGAACTTAGTCCTCTGCAAAACTCTAAAATGCCATTAAGGTGAAGAAAGGCAATGTGGAGAGGAGCATACAGTAGTTTCAGCTCTCAGGCGGGAGAGTTGGTCTTTGAAATGAGGCATTGTCTTCAGTTCAGCTTGTCCTCTTCACTTAGTCTCAACTTTTCCCCTTTTTTAGTGGCACTTCACAGACCATAATTAAAGGGTGTGCAGAAAACAAGTCTACAGTCTACAAAGATACTTAAATTGTTTTGTTGGTAACAACAAAAAGCCTTAAAGATATTCCATATTGGAAAAACTTTTAAAATATGTTATTACAGGCAGTTTGCTTCATCTCTGGGAACATTCTGTTAATCCATAAGCCCAAATGCATGTGCACATAGGATTCACATAAATATCAGCAAAAAGCAAATTTGACCCAGATTGCTGCCTTGAATACCTCTGAAAAGACTTCCTTCTCATGCTTAAATACACAAAGCACCTATTAATTTAGCAATATAAACACTATAGGTAGAATAAAACAGGATCAAGTTTCAGATCTATGGGGAATGTTCCCAAGCTCATATTTGATACAGATTCAGATGTAACTACCAGTGCTGTGCCTATTTCTCTTTGGCAACAACAACAAAATGGATGAGAAACTTACAGGGAATTTATTATTTCATTGAAGGTTACCTGGAATACAAATAAAGATGCTATCAGAATTAAACTACAAATAACAGCTAGAGATAATATACTAGGCATATATACTAGGATAATATACTATACTATTTACAATTAACTGTACAATTAACAATTAAAAATTAACAACTAAAACTCTGTAATTTAAGTATTTTTCAAGGTTTTCTTACTTTTGATTCCCTGAAGAAAAAAGAGAGTTATTGAATTCAGACTAGTCATGTATCTGATCAAGTATGTTGAAAACAGATGCTGACCAGCTGAAGTTTGTTTGGCTTGTTCTTTTTCAGCTCTCCTCTGTGGACAGGGTAGTGAGACCATTAACATTTTGTGATAAAAAGCAGCATATTCACAATGCTGTGGAAACAAGCAAATGCTATCTACTCTAACTCAGTTATATTTAATTGTGTGTTCATGCCCTAAGACTTAGACCCATAAAAATGAATTATTGACTTAATTAAATTTCACTGCATGATAAGAAGCTTCTTTTTTTCACGAGTTTTGCATAGTATCTCCATGACATGAGAGGAATTTATTCCTGCTGTTTGTTTTAAGGGGAATGAGTTTTATTCTGAATACAGTGTGTATGGAAGATAGTCAGTCTGCATGTAATGAAAACACAAGGACTTGTGGCACATTTTGACAAAAGATAATGATTTTGTCATGGATGCCTAGAAAACTCTGTCTGTAAACATTAGGTATTTTATATATAGAAAATAAACAAATAAATAAATAAATAAAAATAGATATATATATATATATAAATACATTTCTGGCTTTAAACTGAAAGAGGGTAGGTTTAGAATAGATATTAAGAAATTCTTTCTTGTGAGGATGGTGAGACACAGGTTGTCCAGAGAATCTGTGGGTCCCCCCACTTCCTGGAAGTGTTGAAGGCAAAGATGGATGGGGCTTTGAGCAACCTGCTTGTGGCAGGGGCGTTGGACTAGGTGATTTTTAAGATCCCTTCCAACCTGAACCATTCTGTGAGTCTATAATTTGACTGTTTGTGTAATTTAAAGAAAGAAGTAAACGACCTGAACACCCTTGGTTATGGATGACCTAATGAGATATTTCTAATAGTTTTGCTTTCATATTCCCCCCCCACCTCCCCCAGTCACAACTTATCAGGGCTGGAAGGGCTGGAAGGGCATAGACAATGAAGTCCTTCAATAGGTAAAGAGCTCTCAGCCCGAAATACTTATCCAGGCTTTTCTTGTGTAATATTATTTCCCTGAAATAGAAATACATTATACAAAAAAATGCAAGAGAACACTTCCAGTCTTATTTGTGAGTGTGATTGCAGATTTGCATTGCTGGAACCCTTCACCTGGGATCCCTTACTGGACTTAAATGCCATGGTAATGGGTAATGGAAAGCGTGGAGATCTTTGTCACCAGCAGCTTGCCGTGTCTATTTGTTTGTTTGCTATAGTAAAATTTTGTCTTGAAAATCTGTTCAAAAGCATTAAGAGGATTGAGGCTGAGTGGCTTTCACTGAGGTCATAATTTGAATACCATGGGTTTATTCAGATGTGGCAGTAGCCTAATTTGTTTAGAGACCCTTTATTGTTAGTGATGCAAGAAAAGAAAAGCACTCAGAGCACACACTGAGTTCATTGGTGGCAGCTAGGAAAAGAAAATCTTATTGCTTATAAAGAGAACATATGTGCCATGGAATCCCTCAAAGTAAACACTGAATCCTATGGTGTTTTTTCATAAACGGTTTCATTTCAAAGAAGAATTATGCTTTAAACTGGTTTTTTGGGTTTTTTTCCTCTTAGAAAATACAAACATCTTAAATACATGTTGTCAGATCCGTACACATTTGGACCAAAACAACAAACATTCATATCGTTCTAAATAATCTAATGTCTTTGAAACAGTATTGTTATGGTATAAGAATCACTTAAATCAGTGGGTACAAGAGCAATCCTGTTTTACCACTAAATGTGGAAAGAAGGAAAACAACAGTTAGGCTCCTTTATAAAACCAGATGACAGAATTTTTTAGCCTGGAGAAGAGGAGGCTCAGGGAAGACCTGATCACTCTCTACAACTACCTGAAAGGAGGTTGTAGCCAGGTGGGGGTTGGTCTTTTCTCTGAGGAAACCAGCAGTAGGACAAGAGGGCACAATCTTAAGCTCTGGCAGGGGAGGTTTAGGTTGGATATTAGGAAGAAATTTTTTATGGAGACAGTAATCAGGCATTGGAATGGGCTGCCCAGGGTGGTGGATTCACCATCCCTGGAGGTTTTTAAGATGAGACTGAATGTAACACTTAGTACTATGGTCTAGTAACCATGGTGGTGTTGGATCAAGGGTTGGACTTGATCTCAGAGGTCTTTTCCAACTCAGTTGATGCTATGATTCTATGAATTAATAGCAGTCTCCTCACAAAAAATAGAAGCAGAAGATATACAAATCTTATGCGGATGTAAGAATTTGTTGAGTTCTATCTAGGGGTATGTAATAGAAGTCAGCAGTTCGAAGACAAGATTGTTAAGAAGAATATAGAATTAATATTTCTACTGTCTCTTACTTAACCAAAAACAGTTTCCTTCTTCTCAGCACGAAACTTGGGTTCATCCTGAAGGAAGAGTTTCAGTATTTGCAAGGAAAGCAAACATAAGTTTCAGAATTTTATAAGGAAATTCCTTCCAAGTATAACAATCCTACCTTCTTGGTCTGTATCCTCCCATTCAGGAAGCCAGAGGGTCAAAAGCAGCTTTTGACTCAGAGGCTGGAGCTTGCTGGAGCACAGTGTACGTGTTTGGATTCCTGAAGGTTTAAGTATAATGGCAGTGTGACAGTGTCACAGTGAATTCTGCTTGGTGTTTGAGTACTCTTCTACAAGTTCAGACGGTTTTCATTCCCCCAGCAGAAAACTGGAGTCTCTGACTGCTACATCTTTCCCGAGAGCACTGACACAGTATGCTGAAGGGGATTGGTATACTGCCTGTTATCAGAGACTTTTTCCAGGTGAAAACTATGCAGTCAGGTTGATCTGAAATCAGGATCCCTTTTGTGGCTGCCAAACCCATGTTTTTCAATGAGTTTCCTCATTTTTCAGCGAGTTTACCAAAATATCCCTCAGAACAGAGATAGCCTTGACCTTTCAGTCTCTCATCTTCCAGATGGCCTCTGAAATAGACCAGACAAGGACCTCTACTTGGGGGTAATGAACTATAGGTGCCATACTATGTCTTGCAAAAAGAAAGACCATTTAGGTCAACAGGAGCTTTTGTGCCTTTACGGATCTAGCCACAGTGCAGTAGCCAGAGGGCACAGAGGCTAAACTAAGCCAAGTTCCACACTTGTGCTGAGCTACTGGCTCACTCCCGAACACCTGCCCTGAGGGCTGTATGGGCTGTGAATGATGTAAATGGATTCTACTTCAAGATAAGGGCAATGCTTTCATAGAACAGTTTCAGTATACAAAATCAAAATGTATTTTTTAAATGGCAAATTAAATGAGATACAATTAAGTCTGATGTGGTTTACTCCTGAAGATAAAGAAACATGAGAACAAAGACTCAGTAAGCTGGAACTGATTCTTATTTAACACAGCTGTTTAAATAACTAAGTTTGTTGAATATGGCACTAACCAAGTTTTCATGTGTTGATATGGAAAGACTGCTCATAATTGACTTATTTTTATACAAGAAACATTTTTGCTTTCGTAGACATAACAGTTTAATTTCTTGGTTTGATGCAGATATATAGCAAACCATAATAAAAAAACCTCCATACAACTGCAACTAACAACTTATTATTATTTTGGTTTGAGAACTTAAACTGCAAACAAGCAGTGACCATAGTTCTCACTACCATAAAATATCAATTTGAAATTATTACATTAGTGAGTAGGCTGTCCACTTGAAAGTTTTTACAAGATCGAACCTTAAAATAGAACTGTAATCACCTGGCTATGTTGTCTTGGCTAAACATCTCTAAATATTCATTAATGAAACTAAAATACAAGAAAAGTTACTAATGTGAGAGATATGCAGCTTAAATCAAGTTAATTCCTTATTTTATTTAGAGATCAGATGTTCATTTAGTACAAATCCTCCTGCAGATCAGGCATAGTATACAGATTCTTTTCCTCATCAAATTATGAAGGATCAATGCAGCAAAGCAAGAATTTTCCTGCTTTTAGTAGTGTTGCATCTCTCCTTAAATAGGGACTTTGTCTGGATTATACTTGTAAATGATGCTAAAACACAGAGAGCTAAGACTACTGCATTATACACTGATAATTTCTTAGGTGGAGATTTTGAACAAGAATAGGTCAACAGGAGGAGAGACTTAGGAAATCATTACTAAGAGGGAGCCTTTTTGTTTCTTTCTGGTTTAATCATCTAGAATCATTGACCAAGAAAACATTACAGACCTAGAGGCTGGCTCATACCTGTGGCTTTTTCTTACTCAGAGAATGAATGTTAGGAGCCTGGAGCCCAACTCTTACAGATGTCCAAGGAGCTATGACAGACCACAGATGTATCTGAATGTATCTCCCACTTTCCTCACGCTCAGACTTAGACACAAACTGCAGTGCAAAAGATTGCCAGATTCATTGAATGCTTTCAAATTCCCTCATCATCCCATTTTACAGCTATACCGTCCACTTTCAGAAAGCTATAACACAAACATCATGTTTAAGGCCATAATGAATTAATGCCTTTTCTGCTGTTAATGGGGATGTTAGACTTTGTTCTGAATAATTAACAAAAGATCATGTCCTTTCTAGTTTTGTACTGAACTTATGTGTAATTGAAACCATCAAGCCTTTCTATAATTAAAGCATAAAGTGATTTTTTTTCTATGCTTTTCAAATATAATCTGAATTTGAAACCATTACATAAGGTGCATCTTCTGCATTTCATATGGTATGCAACTCAAACTGTTATAATAGCAAAGAAAAATTATTGCCTTTTTTATTTTGCAAATCAGCTATTTTTTCCTTCTGTTACTTATAATCACTTCTAATTCTTATTATAGAAAAATTCAATAAAGGAGAGTCATTTTACAATTACTCAAACAGCAGACTAATTTTCTAATTAACAATAAAACATCATGATATAATAATTGCTCCATTTCCATAGCACATAAGTTATACAAAAAAAGAAATCTTGATGATATAATTGCTTCACATGTATTTTATAGCACCATGAGTGAATTTCTCTTCTACTCTCAATTAAAAATAAAGTTCTATATAATTAGAACTTATTTCCTTCTTCCTTTTTTACATGCATGTAATTATGAAACAGAAAAGAATATATTTTTGAGACCAGAACATAATAAAAAATACACTTTTCTTGCATTTTTATACTTATAAATAGCTAAATATATCTCATGTTTGAAACTCTACAAATAAAACCCTCAAGTTATTAAAAAATAATGAACGCTCTAATGTAGTTTAAGGTGCTTCATTTTTGTTATGTTTTACCAGTGCTTTTATTTGTCTGAAAATTTTAACTGGAAGTGTGGTTTTGCTATATATGTTATTGATACACAGGAACACACACAAATACATTCACATACAAGCACAAAATACAGGAATTTTAACTAGCAGCATGGAAAACAGAAGAGCTTATTGTTCTCTCAGTAGTTTTTCCTATATTTGTAGTTTCTAAATTTCTTAAAAATCAAAAATATGCTTATGATGTTAAAACTACAGTGTTTTGTATACTGCCTGATCTCTTCCAGGAGAAATACACCTATTTCCCGAAGAGTAGAATTGCATGTTGTATTCTCAAAGAGACAAATGAACTTCCATTATTTCATATTATTTCTGAAATATAGAAGTCCTAAAGGTCAACTCTTTTCCTAGAGAAAGGTCTCATATGTCCAATCTGGGTGCAAACTATAGCATGGGCTATTTTTAAAAACACTGTAAATTGTATTTCTGGATGGAGCCTCTGCATAACACCCATTAACTGAGATGAATGCAGACTTTGCTACCTGTTTTACTGCTATGAGTGCATAGCTGGTGCTCTCTCAGGTCTGGCAGGATGCAAGATGCAACCATGGCACCATCCTGGGCAGGTAGAACCTGAGCATCAGGGCTGACTGCAGCCCCACTGCAGAGGGCAGCACTTTGTTGCCCCAGTCCGAGCCTGGACAGGCAGCCAAGGGATCACTGCTCACCCCAGCTGGTGAGGGCTCTTGAGACATCTACCCAGACTGGGGAATATGAGGGTGGTGGAGGAAGGGAAGCGAAGGGACCATGTTGACTGCCTGACCTGACAAGTTCTTTTGTCCTCACCTTTGAGAAAACAGTATTCAGTTTTGCTTACACAGCTGAAAGGCCTTAAACAGACTCCAGCTCTGTTTTTGTTGGTATAGCAGAACCAGGCTTCTGCCTGGAGTTAGACTTGAGGCAGCTGGGGTAAATCCTTTGATGTACAGATTGTCAAGCAGAGTCAACTTATATTTTTACAGGGGAAAGGACAGAACAGTCTTTCTTTAGCAAGTCTTACTTCTGAACAATAGCTCTAAGGTGTGGCATGCTAGCTTACAAGAAGCTGTGCTGGAACAGTATTTTTTTTCACTTCCAGTAGAAAACACTGTGACATATTTGGTCAACTTCTCCTCTCACACAAAGTTCAACAGATAAACTGCAGAGATTTAATCCATTTTTTTGACCTCTAAGTCAGGATTATGTGCTTCAGTAGCCCCAAATTTCCTTTTTTCTGAGTCTGGAGAACCATTTACATCCCAAGGGAACAACAGAGGTGTCCAGGAAGTTTGAGAAGTTGCACTGAATGAGTCTTAGCATCTGCAGCCAGCTTTATTTTGTAGTCACCCACCACAGAATTTGTAAAATACGAAACCAGATCCTATGATAGGTTGCAGGATTATTCCTTCTTGACATGTTTTGCAGTCAGGGTACTGGACAACTGAGTGTACATATTTATGTGGTGCATGGATGTAAGGTTTTGCCTAGACATTTTAGAGATGCACAAGATGGAGCACAGTGATTCAGACAGATGCTGGGATGGTGACTCTGAGTCACAGCCCTTTTGACTCATGGGAATCCTTGAAAAAGTGTAACTTACTCCACTCTGTCCCTCTTTTGGCTGGCCTCCACCTGTCTTGGAACATAACTGAGCAATTACATTTAAATGTATTTAAATATATTTAGATGTATTTAAAAACAGGTTTTGCATTTCAGCTGCACTGGTTCTGCAGGGTTAGCACCCACAGGGCACCAGCTGGGTGCAGATCTGACAGACGACATAAAGTTCTTCTACAGTATTATCTTTAGCTAAATATGGCCAAAGTCATGACCGTCTTTTTATCTGAGGCATATCAGAACTGCACATCAGGTGTATCAGAAGTCCACATCATTTATTTATGGATAAACATTTCTAACCTTACCATGCTGAACTTCTGTGTGGTAAAACTGCAGCTCTTCTTCCAGTCTGCTGCATCTGTCTGAGTCCAGCATGAGTTTAACATGAGCTATTGGGTTTTCCTGATGTAAGCGTACTGATCTAATATGTGTACGTGTAGAAATTCTTTGCATCATCTATGATCCATGCATTACTGGCATTTAAGTCTCCCTCGGTTGTGTGTCACCTGTTTAGTTCCTCCCTCAATGACAGCAAACATTTCTGTGCTTAGCAAGTGTGTGTTAGATTAAAAGGCATCACCAAACCGTCACTCCTCACTAATTCTGTATTTGTCTTACAAGCAGCCACAGCAAACATTTAGAAAATTGTGCTTTAAGTGAAAATGTCCACTCCAGGAAAGGCAGATACTAAGTCAGCAATGCAACCTCCTTCCCAGCTGTGGGTGTATGACAAAATGCTGGCATATCATTCACTGAGCACCTTGCTCAGATAGAAGCCAGGGTCAGCTGCTTCACTGGTTAATGCTATGGAAGTGTTCTCTGTGCCCTTTCTCTCAGCAGAAATTTCACTTGACTCCCCTTAACATCTCAGCACACAGGCCGACTATGCTTGGAAGACCCTGAGGAATTTGGGTTTGGAAAGAAATAGGTGTTTTTCTGCTTTTTCTCTATAACCTTAGAGCAGTACCTAATCTTGCATAGTGCGAGAACAAGTCTATCCTTCTCTTGATAGAGAAATGAGAGTAAAGCAAAGACATTTTGTCCAGAATCATAAGGCAGCAGCAATGTAGGATGTAAAATTTAGATCTTCCAATTTCAATTAGCACCCAGGCCATCCCCTGGGAGTACTGAAAGTGCACACATACTATTTCATTACATCTACCCATGTCTGATCTGTCAGCAAAAAACCATTTGCCATATTTCCTTTCTTACAGAAAATAAAACTTTTTAAAGGACAATAGTTATTTCAAATTTGGTTGGGAGTATGGCAGATATGAGCAACATGTCTTTTTGTGAGCTATAAGATCAATCATGAGCACTTTTACTAAATATGTTATCAACATCGGCGGTGAAGAAGCTTTTGTGTTTCTCTTTCTGCCATCTATCTGCACCTGAAATTGCCACAAAAATGACCATGGTATATCTATGCTGGATTGGACTGCTACAAAAATTAAAAGCATGAAATTAAAGCTTGAATAAGGCTTCTCAGAAATTCTGAGAGATAAAAAGGGGCAAGAAATAGCCTGCCAGGCTCACATAACATTTCTGTATTGCTTCTCAAGGGGTTATTACAGGAACATTTTCAGGAACACATTTGTGCAATTCTGTTGCTGCTGTCTGTAAGCCACTATTAGAAAGTACGATAATGCTGGCTATATTTTTCATGGGTTATATTAATTACCTTCATCTTTTTTTGACAGTTGGGTTCCTGCATTCCTCTATTGTGTATCTACATGGGAGGAAAATAATTAGGAAAGTGATAATTAGGTTGTTAGGTTTAAATACAATTCTCTTGGCTCAGTCACTCAGCCCTTGAACACCTAGGCTTCCTGCATCAACAGAGCAGACTTGTTTTAACATTTCACTATTTGTGGCATTATTTCAACTACTTACACTTAGCGGTAAGTGTTGTTTTTGCTCCCATTTGAAAATTGTTGGCAAGGGTGAGAAGCAGGGGCTTTCCTACATGAGCCAGGGAAATGTAGGACTGAACAGGAATTGTTCTGATCTGCATTGTACGCCCAAAAAAATCCTGTGCACATGAATCTTGTATGGTTTGTGGTTTGTCAAAACTCCATTGTTTAACTATGGAGTGTGAATTTATTCTTATGCACCCAAGAAAGTCAAAGTGTTTATTGTAGCAGTAGTCTTTACAGTTTGGCTGACTTTGAAACATTACACATACTGATTCTCTATTTGCCCTGTTACTCCTGTGAAGAATACTTTTTTTTTCCTCCAACATAAAATGATTTTACCAACATAAAAAGAAAGCTGTCCACATTGCTAATGCCACATCTTCCCCTCAGGTTTTGGTCTGATTTGCCTAACATCCTATCAGCATTGTGTCCACATTTAGAGAGTCATGTATTTCAGAGAAGAGAAAAAAACTTATATTTCGTAGGAAATGTGTAGGTTTTCTCAGTGCCTGGCAACATGACTGTTTACCCTCCTCTCCCAAGAGAAGTCAACCAGATGAGACTAAACCACTGGTAGCTGAACATAATGGTACTGGTCGCCAGCATTTCTCTCCCAGTAACACACAACACCGGGTCTGTGTTGCGTCTTTTTAACTTTTCCCTGCAAAAATGGTTGAAATATATCACTAAAACAGTGTTGCAGTTTTTGCAGCTACTCTCAGATGGGAATTTATTCCTAACTTTCTGTACAGCTTGATGCTGCTTCATTTAACCTGCTGTGGTAGGTTGACCAAGCCTGCAACTAGACACCCTCACATCCACTTTCTCCCAGCAAGATAGGAGAAGGAATCAGAAAAGAAAAGCCAGGATGGATCGAAATAAAGACAGTTTAATACATGAAGTAAATCTGTGTGCTCAAAGAAAACAAAATAAGGAATTTATTTACTCTTTGCTGTTGGCAGGCAGATGTCTAGTTCTCTTTCCTTGGAAGAAGGGCCACAGCATGTGCGATGGTTCCTTAGGAAAGAAAATACCGTGACCATGAAGGTACCCCCCTTCCTCCATCTTTTCCCCAAGCTTTTATTGCTGAGCATAATATCATCTGGCATGAAGTACCACTTCAGTCAGTTTGTGTGAGCTGTCCCAGTTGCATCCCCTCCCAGCTTCTTGTGGACCCTAAGCCTATTTGTTGTACAGCTGAGTGAGGCGAAAAAATCCGCAAAAAATATGAAAATCTTGATGCTGTGCAAGCACTGCTTATAAACTAATAAGTCACTGGTGTGTAATCAATACTGTTTTAGTCACAAATCCAATCCATATAAAGAAAACTGACTTCACCCCAGCCAGAGCCAACACATCTGCCCCAAGTTCATCAAGTTACACAATTGTCTTCTGATGGTAGGATCTCTAAAAGTTTCAAGCTATGAGTCAAGAGAAAAATAATGCTAATTTTCTGAATAGTCAATGATTTTGAGGATAAACTTGCTTTCAGACGTGGCTCAAAATATGTAGATGTGTCCAGAGGAACCATATTGGACGTAAATAGAATTCACACTGAAAAAGTTCAATGCCAAGAGTAAAAGGCATGGAAACATTTCAAATATTCAGCTATAGATTGCTTCCAATTTAGTTTCTTCATGCATTGAAGGGAAGTTTTTTTTCATATAGAAATCTCTGGAAGGAACTCAAGTGTACCATCTAAGTCGATTAAATATGTGTGCTCAGAAACAGAAAAAAATGGATACTTCTGTTTCCATGAATGTAATAATTTGGATAAACAAAAGGATCGAATCACATTGAATGCTTGGGACTTTTTTTTTTCTTGACAAGTTAGGAGTTATGAAAAGAAAGCCACTGATGCTCAGAAAGTATATCCAAAACATGAACTATACCAAAACGTTAAAAGAAAGAGTTTTTTTAAAAAATAAACCCCTCCAAAATAAGTTGTTTGTTTGATTGTTTGTTTGTTTGTTTTTGGTGTGGGTTGTTTGTGGTTTTTTGGTTGTTTGGTTGCTGTTTTTTTTAAATACCTCCAAAATTTACCTTCCTTTCAATAACAGTTATTTGGAAACAAACTTTAAAACACTTTTTGTGACTAGTCCAGCCTGTTGCATAAGGCAGGAGGGGTCATGAAACAGATCCTGAGCTGTACAGTGTTTATCACAGGTTAAATTCACTCCTGTGTTGTATGTACATCATGCAACAGGCTCTCCAGGTCAATTTGAATCCATGCTTGCAAAATGAAATTATTTTTCATGGGCTGCTCTATCTGCATTACAGGAGTTCAGTACCAAAACTTGCCCCTTTGTGTATTGCTGTGGAGACATGGGATGCCTGAAGAGTTACCACATGTCATCATGAGCTTCTTCTGTCCAAGCAATATAATGCCTTATGATTTTTAGCCATGAGGAATTTAGACATGAGCACTGAGCTCAGACAATGAAGGAAAAAAACAATACTTACATGTCACTCCTTTTTTGCCTAAAATGAAATCTAGTTTTTAGTAATACAGGGAAGGAGGCTAAGGGTGGGCGTCTGAGATTCCATTTACACCCTCACGTTCCCAGCCATGATGTCAGATGATGACATCGTTTCAGTGGTGAAGGAAAAGAAGAGAAAAAGTTAGGGATTTGTGTTGGGTAAAAGTAGTCATTGAGCCTAAAGAGTCTTTGTTCCTTTCTAGGGGAACTGTATTGCAGGAAAATCTGTGGCAGCTGTGGAAGAGATTGTGAGTTGCATCTATTTATCACCTCAATGACTGTACACATATATACCTGTATGGTTGTGCATGCAAATACATACAGAAGGACATGTACACGCACACAGTGGCTTCAGCCTCCTATCCTATTCCTTCTATTCTTAAATACAGTAAATAAATCAGTAACAAGACAACAAATGTTGGTATGGAGAAATATCTTCTTTTCCTTACACTCTCTTACAGAACAGATCTTATCCAAGCACTCCAGAACTGTAATAAGTAAATCCAAGGTCTTTTCAAATCTTTGATATAATAAAGGACACATTCAGAATAGGGCAATAGATACAAAAATCCAGATCGATTCCAGCATCCAGGCTCCTGAGTCTCCAATCTTATTGAGACATTCAAAGCTTATAGAAGGATTAGGAGCCTAAATTCTTTATTTAATTTCAGCCAAAGACATTTCAGCCCATTTTTAGAGCAACAATAAGAAAAAGTTTTCCAAGTGACAGTTCAGTGGGTCCAATTAAAACCTTTATGGTGAATAAGTTATGCTATTGTCCAGGTCTGTGCTTGTTTTATGGACATAGACTGAGGTAACTCATGTACACTTTATAATTTTCTATAAAATTTGAACTGAGATTCACAAAGAATTTGTGGATTCTTTTCTCTATCTGTGACCACACAAACACACACAAAAGCTTATCCTTAATATCTCCCACAGATAAAAAAATGGAAATGTCTTTGGGGAGTTCCACTCCTCACAGGTGATCAGGGCATGACTCAAATATTTCTGGTAGGCAGTGAACAGACCATTGTACAATCTGAGCTGTAAGAATTTTAGTTTACTTTTTTTGTTTTTCTTTTTCAATGGTAGTTTAACATTCATCCAAGTTCAAGACAAATTTAATTACCAATGACATGAGCCTAGTGAAATACTGTAAAGGCCAGCATAACAGGTCTGCTGTTATCCTGTCAAGGCCAATTAGATAAAAAGATTTTTTTTCCCTGTGTCAATTCCCAAAAGAGAAAAAGAAAACGTAATTCCATTTGACAAGTGCTAGTAACTACTAGGAATCACTGAATGGAGACATTTGTAATGGTAGTTAAGCTGGGCAAAATCAGGAAATTTAATTTGGTGTGTTACACAGGGCAGGTTCTAGGTTTACCTGTGATGGAAATAGGAGGAGTTATAAACTATCTCTTAGAACTGATAAACAAGATAAACTGTGGAAGTTGCAAAGAACATTTTTACAGACCTGCCAGAGATATTGATCTTCAAATGAGGAAAGAGAACCTAAAGAAAAATGCAAAATAAATTGAATTTTTTTCCCATAATCTACATCATTGGGTCACATAAATCAAACACCATTCATGCTTGCATCATACTTTGAAGTTCATGGGTGTTTGAAAGGAAGAGAAGCATTTATTTAGTGGTCCATATTAATACTACTTCTAGCACAACTATTATGTAGGGGAGCTACTCACAGAAGCATGTAGGCATAAGTTAGAAGAGGTCCTCAGGCAAAGCTGTGATTTCCTCCCCACTTCAAGCAGTAAAGCTTTAGGAAAGGTTAATCCCGCACTCAGTCCAGACCATTAAAAGTTGTCTCCCTTTTCCCTTACAGATGGCTGAAGAACTGTCATGCCTCTGGAACACAGTACAACCACTGTAATAGTGTGTCAGTACCCACAGTAAATCAGCAAAAGGTACAGTGTGATCTGATGTGAAATCATAGCCCTGTTTATTCATTTTACACAGAATCTGAGGGATTGAATAGCATAATTCAGTGAAATAGGTAAAATCAGGTATTCCATATGACTGACATTATATTACTAAAATACTTTAAAGGGTCTGGTATTTCTCCCATGGAAGCAAGACAAATTTTTTCATTGATACTAAAGGCAGAAATTACTGCAAACCCGGCATCATGAACCTTGACTATAGAACTTAAAATGCTTACTTAGGGAATATATAGCTATCGTATCATCTACATGAAACTTGTATTGTGCAATGATTGTTGTTTGGGGCACAGAGGAGCCTGGTAAATTTCTATTCAAGTAAGCAGTGAAACCCTTCTCATTATTTTGCTCATAATGTTAGCATAGTAACAAGAGAAACTGAAAAAGGATCCATGAAGAATTAGGTTACTGCATATGGGCTGGTTTCTGTCAGTAGAGCTAGAGAATGAAATGTGTAAGCAGGTGCTTTGTCAATAACACAATCACTCCGGGATATCAGTAACAGATACAGTGATTAGCACAGATGCCACAGTTAAAGACTCTTAAATGCTGTGAAAAATATATAAAAAACCCCCACAATATTATGCCTTCTAAGAGGTATACTAAGAAAAATGCCAGATAGATGAGAGGACAACTCACTCCAGCTTGAGCATTGTGAAGGACCCACACCTCTGTTTCTAGGGATGCAACAATTAATTCTGAAATGTGAATTCTCATGGTAGCCTTGGCCTAGGCTGAGAATGTGGTCGCCTTCTCCTCTCCCCATGTTTGATTTGTGTTGTGACCTAACTCAGCCCTTTGCCAAATTGCCCTTCCCCCACTGGGCTGTGACCACTCACCTCTAAAACCCATTCTGAACTTTGGGGCTTTAGTTCCCGAAGAGGTGAAAAGTTGTAGGAGAAGCAGGAGAATAAACTTTCAATAAGCTTTTGAGAAAGTTAAAGTTAATGACTTCCAAAGAAGTTTAAGCTCCTGAATGATGTAACATCTTCTTAGAAGGAACAGTCTTATGTCTGTCAACTTACTAGGAATATTTAGACATCTGGATATTTCCAGTCAAAGTATTTCTGCTCAAGTGAAGCAAAAAATTCAGATCATCCCAGCTTGCAATAATTTATTTCCTTGGATAAAATTATAAACAGAGATACAATAAGTAGCTAACTTAAGAATTAATTTGCATAAATTTTACATGAATTTAATAAAAGATATATGCCCTTGCCCTCCCAAATTAAAAGGGCGATTGAAAATTATATCTTTTGAGCAAAACAAGCAACAAAAGTCAATATCTTTATAATATTATGACTGACCTAAGCTTTTAAATATGTACTAAGAACCATGTTTCTCACCATCTCAGTAAGTTCTGCTGTGCTTTATTTGATTTAACATTTTACACAAGTAAAAGGAGTAAATAATTTGATAAAAAAGCAAAGCACACTTTGGGCTTTGCAATAAATTTGCATAGCTAAGTTCCTACATAGCTTGATTTATTCTGTTGGAAAAGTGTGTAATTTTGTTTATTTACACTTTTTTTTATTCTTTACCTTCCTAACTATCTGTGAATCTGTTGGATTAACTCTAGAGTTATTGGCTCACATATAATTAATATTTTCCACTTTGGGTAAGTTTTTTAAGACACATAAAAGCCTTTCAACAACTGCGGGTTTCCTTCTTTGCTTCTAGAAGTGCACACATAAAATACAATCTTTGACATTCACTATTCCCAGGTTAATTAAAAAAAATTATCTAGTTCAGTGACCTTTTGAATAACTTGTTTAAGACAAATGACACCCCAAATGACTGTTTATTCTCACAGTATGTAGATGTGTGCTATGATGGACTGTACTCTTTAGAATTGTTACAGGCATCAGATTTAAAGTTAAAGCAGTCTGGGAGGTACTGATAAAATAACATTGAAAATGCCCCTCTTTTCTTTCAAAGACAACTGAATACAGCTTTATGTCACCATGAACTGCAAGTGGAAATTTATTCTTTCTTGCAGAGACACTTTTTTGTCCTTCATTCATTTTTTACACCAATAGAGTCAGATATATCTGTGAACTGATTTTGGAGAACGCATTTGATTTTCTCTGCATCAAGGAGGAAACACTCTTGTAAAGCACAGCTACATGTCTGGATAACTGAAAGGGAAAGATTGTCTAGGAAAAAGCTAAGAGAAAAGTGGTAGACTAAAAGTTCTTTTCTCCCTCAGCTGTAATGCATCTTATAGTGGGAATCCAGTGGGAACCTTATAGTGGGAATCCTGGTGTTCTCTTGGTGGCTACAGCTAAAGACAAGGGAACATCTGCATTCCACTGATGCAATGGGGAAGAACTCACTATGACAAAATCCAATTTTATGCAGCCTGAGCATATAACATCCCCCAATGCCTTACACATTCATGTTTCCATGGCAAGCAAACCTCCAAGGGTGCAGGAGACCTACAACAGGTCCCCCAGATAGGCAATGAGTGACCAGGGCTTCAGAATACTGAACTGACTGTAGTATTACTAACACAGTCATGAAAAGCACAGCAGAGACAGTATTATCATATTCTGAAAAATCTCAGTAAAAAATTCAAAATAATCACTGAAGAGTTGTTCGTTTTCTTCCCGTGGTTAAAAGTCAATCACTGAAGGGAACAGGCATAAAGAAAATACTTACAGGAAATGTCTGTAAGAGATGATCTAAGAGAAGCAGGATGGCCTCTATGCTGGCAAATAGAGACCAGAGAGTAAGAGACAACAAAAGAAGAAAATCAAAACAAGGTGAAGAAAAACAATAGAGTACCAGAAAGTTTTGGAGTGGCTTGCTTTGCCAAGATGCCTGTAACTTTAGGATTCTGAAATCCAAAAAAAAAAAAATTATTCTACCTGCTGCTAATGGCTTTTTCACACCATGGTTTAAACAGGTGAATCTGCAAGCCCTGTGTCTTATTTTATCAGTACAGAAAATGTCTGTGTTTGTCAAATATCACCATTACATTTACTGCTCTCCATCTAATCTCTCACTCTAAGCAAATATTGCTATTTTGAAAAAAACCCCTAAAACTAAACTATCCGTTTGCTGATAGTTACATTTCCTTTCTACAGGAGAAGGTGAAAAAGTAATTATAACTTTTTCCTGCCAACTGAAATTCATCAGAAAGAAAAAAGGAGCCATACAGAATACATATTAAGTTGTACACAGGTTTTCCACACGTTTAACTGACTCCTCTTAAGCCAAAGCAAAGGCTTCTATGAGGGAGAGAGCAGGAACCAACATGAAGTCCATCAGGAAACTCCTTTTTCAGTACCTTAAAGAGCTCCTAGATACCATGGTAATGAGAGCCTAAAATAGCTCTCTTTTTCACATAGAAATATGCATTCTAAACTTTACCTGTTATGCTACTAGTTTTCTAAAGATCTTTCATTAAGACTGTGGGAGACCGTCTTAATGATAAATTATAGTGTATAGATAGAAGAAGGACTTAATTATCATCTTCTATTTTTAGTGTTCCATGAACCTAAATAATACTAAATGATAGCCTAATTTATGTACTGGATGCAGTTCCTGCAAATAAAATGTTCAGAAGAAGATGTTTACGTCTAATGGCTAATCCAAGCTCTTTCCAGTATTGCAGCAAACACTTTGTGGCTCTTTTTCAGTGCTGAGTAGCCCTTGTAGAGGTACTGTTCAGAAGAACATGACAATATCTTGTTTCCTTTGATGGCTTTTCCACTTGAACTTACAATGTGTATATTTTTGCCTTGTCACTGGGTGACTTGGGTGGAAGCAGAGGGACTTGTGCCTTTGAATCTCTTTTCCTCTTTTAATTCTTACTGAAACTTGGCTGTTAGAAAAAATATTTTCTTCATGCACCAGTAACAGCTACATAAGAGCATCTCATTCCACTAAAAACTGAAAAAAGATAAAAAGTGTGATTAATAATAAGATGGTGACAGAGTATCATTTTACCATAAATCTTCTGTGAAGGACAACTGTATCCCTCAAGGTCTTCTCCTTACTTTAACTCATGCAGTGATCACAGTTACACCAGGAAAATGTTTATTGACATCTCACATTTTGGTCTTTATCCTTTTAACACTCTCTTGAAAACTGCATTTCTTTTCCTTCAGGAAGAACTAGTATGGGAGATACAGGGCCAAAGTCACTCAATAGAGAATATCTACTGAGGGTTTGTGTTAACAAATAAGAACTCATTTGAAAATTAGCTAATCTCCCTTTCAAAACAAACAAATAAACAAAAATAAAAAAGGAAATTGCTATGAAATGCTTTTAATGTGAGCCTTCTCTGTCTATCCTGCATAATTACTAACATTTCATTTAGGAGGTCACATTCATCAGTCTGTTTAAATCAACAGTGCCAACTGTGTCATGTAAAGCTGTGGGCAGCTGGCACTGATGCCTGCACTCCTATCAGCCCCCTCTGCAAAACAACTCTTCTCTGGGCTTGGCCTTGTGCTACACCCATTTCTTCCTCTCAGCATCAGTCCCTTCTACCACTTTATCAGAGCTACTGTTGAACCAGAGATCTCATTTCATTATCTGTTACAAATGAATGAGAGTTTGAAGGTAATTTAGAGAGTGTTTATAGGTGGACTAACAAGGGGTTCCTGAATAAACAAAAAATTTACTTGAAAAGAGTAAAATATTATCTAAACAGAAAACATGCACTGAGTAAACTAAGTAGAAGTGGACTTGTAAGACTCTCAGTCCATTAAATGAGTGTGAATCTGTTAGGAAACTCAGTGGGATTTTGACTGAGATGATTCTGGTCAAATTCCACAAATAAGACAGGAGAAATATGTTTATGTTGAAATCTCTACTGTCAGGGAGCCTTGATTAGATGTTGATTGCTTGGCCAATTTCACTAGAAACTGTGGTTAAAAGGTTTAGAAGAAGCAATCAGAACACCGGAACAAATGTGGGCAATAAGTAATTATATCTTTTATATTTTTTTACCCAAGGTTTGAGGATGCAGGTATAGACTTTGCATTTTTACATATATTTATGTTTTCTTGCATAGATTTCTTTGTCTCTACAGAAATGAGTAAATCTGGAAAAGGTGATAGCATTTGTTACTAAGACACGCTTTGATCCTTCCTTCATCCTTAGTACAATCTTCTGTATTCTTCTAATGTTTCCTTTGACTTCACCAGAAGTCACTCTTTTCATAGAGTGAAACAGATAAATGAGGACACTTAGAAGAGGACTTAACTCCTTAAATACACATGACTTTCAATGATGTTGAAAAGAGCTTTTCCTTAGTAATGCTCAGGAGAGCTTTCAGGCTTTGTCTCAATATTTTTTTATTCCAGTTTTTTTTCAAAAGAAATTTCGTCCTCTAGTGCTAGTTCTCAGCAAGGAGGAGAGCAGAGTGAGAAGCTGTTTGCTACAAGGGCAGAGAAAATAAGAGACTTTTCCTTAAGTTCAGCAGATTTGATTTCTCTCCTGAGTAATCATAGTAGAGTAGACTCATAATTGACTGCATCTTTGTAATGGATTTTCTATGGTGTCTCCCATACTGAGGCCACTGCTGTAGTCAGAATTTTCTCAGCTGACTCACGGTTTACCACTAAACACTTTTTATCATTGTTATTTTGTACCACAGAAGCATGTGACCCTCTGACATTTGAAAATACTGAAGTAACAGTGGCTGTTTTCTGAAATTCCCTTAAGATAACCATTGCTTTTGCATTACTTGAGTGGTTTTGCTGGTCATTGAGATTATCTCCAGATATTCTTTCTTACTGAAAACATATCTGTTTAGCTTCCTCTGCAGAAGAATTACAAATCCAATTGCAAGAGGAAGAATTGCATGCAGACAAATTATGCTCTACACCTCTACAACTCTGAGAGGATGAGAGTATGGGTCACAGGATGCTCCTCTCATGCATTGCAGCATAACATATTTGAAAAGGGAGAAATGCTTTCAAACAGTACTCTCCTTGTCACTGTATTTTCAAATGGGATATCTAAGCAAGAATTTTGATTAAAGAGTTGATTTGATCTCATTTAAAATACCAAGCAAAATGACATACTTATATTACGTATTATATACAAGTTGTATATGTATACTTATGAATGTAAATTGCGTATACTGACATGTACAATATTACATAATGTATGCATATATAGCACTCTCTAGATATTACTTTATAAAATATATAATTCATATATATGGTACATTAAATAAATAAATCCACATCTATATTCATACTTTAAAAACCCTATCGTTGGCTCACGCTTAACAAGACAAGCTAATAAACCATCACTGCTCCAAACAGCTCCTTGTGACACCAGTCTGTCTCCTGACAGCCTCCCAGCTCCTGCCAATTTTCCTTCTCTAGCTGGATCCAGCCATTTTGTTTACAAATCAGCTTTGTCTGTTAGTCATTTAACATGCTTCAAAAGTCCTGTAGCATAATTGGCTAATTGCTTACCAGTTAGGAAATAGTGATTATGATTTTTTTCCCTTCCATAAATCCCTGCAGCCATGGTCAGGCTTATTTTATATTTAGGGGAATCGATAGGTATGATTTAAACACAATTTGAATATTTAGAGTGGGAATCTGCTTTTGCAACCTTCAATGCCAGTCTGCTCAAGAGCACTTCTGAACTGAGAGCATGTCTTTGTAATGTAAAGTGGGGCGTGGCTTCAAAGTCAGTGACACAAATGTGCAGCAATAAGGCAAGCCATAAATATTGCGACTTTCCAGCTCCTGGCAGGTACTGATGCCTGTTTCCATGGCACTGGATCAGATTCCTACCAGTTCTGAGCTGCAGATTGTAGCTATTCCTGCATCCAGCTGTCACTGTGTTGCAGAACATTTTCATTTGACATTAGAGTACTCAGCGTTTTAACTTACACTTTCCATGTCTGGAAAAACAGGCGTGTGTATTTCCCCCCCAAAATTTTGCATCTGATCTGTAGTTTTAGTCTGCATGCAAGTGTGGAGAGAGACATTTTTTGAGCGAGTATTACTGAAACTTCAGGAAATCCTGACTGCTGCTTGTCCCACTCAATGGTAGGGGCTGTGAGGTCAGCAAAATAGAGAAGAATGTATCATCATTCACTAAGTGCAGAGTCAGAGCTAAGGAACTAAACATTACCTATTAAGCAGAATACATTACTTGGAATTCAATGCCTGTTTTCTAGAAATTTCAGGATGTTGCTTGGGTACGAACTTTTTGAGATAATATAAATCACAGAATAAACTCACATGCTTATTCTTCAGTACTGAGGACCTCTCTGAGCCCAAAGAAGGAAGATATGGACTCTGTCTCTGCTTATGTGAAACTAGCAGAACTTTTGAAGATCTCAGAGGCATCTAGAGAGAAGGCAGAGGACAGCAGTTCTTGGAAACATGCAATAGCAGTCTTTGAAAGCATACAGTGAGTTTTAACTAAAACCAAACTGTCTTGCAGTTCCACATGCCCATCATTTAGGAGCTGAGCCAACCACAATCTGAGCATGGTAAGCTTAGAATTTAGCAAGAGATCTGGATTTCATACCTGATTAATCCATCATGAAGGTATGCCTGAACTGAAAAGTGTTTCTTGTAGCAACTGCAATCAAGACAGGTAGAAAGCTAAGTCTGCTGTATTGGTTTTCCAAATGCATGCCATGTTAAAGAAAGTTAAGAGATTAGACTGTTTTGTGATTTTATGGTATCCACAACAGTTAAATAAGAACAGTCAAACTTGGCCCTGCTTCTTTTCCTCTAGACATGGCTGGAACGATGCTCCTTCTTTAGACTCAATGCTCGAGCACCAGGGAGAGAAGATACTAGATGAAAATCTCCTCTCTCTCTTTCCCCTTGATCTGCTCCCATTTGTGGAATCCCCTCTGAGCACTGGTGGTGTGCTACAATAGGAGACCTCTCAATGAAAGGGGTAGACATAGAGAAAAGGATCCTTATCTTGTGCTGAAACTTGAAACCCGAGAGAAGCAGATCCCAGCTGCTCACACAAGGTCACACTGGCTCAGGAGAAGGGGCTAATGAGAATAGAGACGATTCATCTCCTGCTACCCACAGAATATTTATACATATATATGCATACATTTAAATATATATCTTCTGAGGAAATCATGTGTCTCTGTCTTTTGGGAATTCAACTCTGTGTTACAGGCAGGAGGCTTGGGGGGAGACCAAAGGAGTGGTTCATGTTTCAGAAAGTCTGATCTCTGACCAGTGACAGAAATGAAAAGAATGCCTTTTATAATATCTCTTAATGCCCTTCATAAACATTCATCTTTCTTATATAGGCTTGCTTTTCTGTCATGTTTGAGTATCCTTTCCTATGTTTTCCCAGTCGTGGGTCACTTCTTTTCCTGCCTATATGCTGTTGCAATAAGTTTTCTCGCATATCATTAGGTTCCCAAAGAGTACCAGAACTACCAGCAGTTCATGGGGTGAGATAAATTACGATTATTAGTTTTAAAAGCGTAAACTGAGGCAGAGAAACTTTCAGACAGGGCAATTTTGTGGGAAAGAAACCAGGCCTCTGGAAGTCAGCTTTCCTGCTTTAACCCCTAGAATACAACCAGGAACAACATAATGTATTCTGGAACTGAACAATGAATTTTTTTGGTAAGTGCTGTAAGTCTCATGATTTCTGTATTCACTAAAGCCTAAGCTAATGGCTTCCTTGAGCTTTGTGTGCACACTCCTCAGGGGTGTGTGCACAAGCCAAAAAGGAGAGAAAGGAGATTGAAGCAAATACTTGGCTCCAGTATGTGCATTACATCTGTCACAAGGGAAATAGTGAGAAAGGTTTGAAAAATGCAAGCAAGTGCATTTTATGCTGGCCAGAGGTAAAGAAACATTTTCAAAATCTCCTTTTAGTGGTGCTTCTGCAAGAGATCTTTATGTACATGCAGAATATAAACATCCAGTTGGTAGCAGGACAAAAATAAAGAAATAATAATAAAGAACTGTTAGCCAATTTAACCCCTATATAACTCAGCTGAAGTTACCCAAGATGGGAATATGGCTTCAGAAATCAGCAGTGGCCTCATTGAAGAATTGCACAAATTTATATGTTCAAAAGTAGTTTTTATAATAACAGTTTCATTATGTTCTGGAATAGAATGAACACATGCTGCAGAATAAAAGCTGGGATGGAAGTGATGGTCTAAACCATACATCTAAGGGGAAAGTAAAAAAAAATAAGTCCAGAAGAACACACTACTAAAATCTTGCATGTTCCACTTGCTGACTTGCAGAAAGGTGATGAAGATTTAGAGGTGACAGTTTAAAGCTACTTTACACTGGCTGAGTCCAATTCCTTGCCTGTCATAAAGGAGCAAAGAAAGCAGATAGTGCAGTCCTCAAAAGAATTCACATCACAGATTTTATGACTAATCCCTTACTTATTATTTTTGTTCTCATTTGAGAACCAACACGTCATGAGGTGTCAAAACAAGATGTATAAATATAAAATTTCCTGCCGTATTTTCTAAGGCAGTGTTTGGAGAACCTGTGGTCCAGGCCACCTCTGTGCTGTAAGTAATATCATTGACCTGAGGTAAGAATTTGAAAGACAATTTTACTTTCTCCAAAGCTATGTTTAATTTTTGAGAGCAGCCGCTACATTCCTTTATGTGATATTTATCTGCTATCTGCATGGACAACTCATTACTGGAGCCTAAATGATGCTTCTTCTGCTCCCAGCAAAGATCAGCAGATTTGACTGACTGGAGCTATGGGAGCATGATAACCCTAAAGCATGAGATTTTCAGGATAGCAAATCCCAGATAGTTGGGTATTTAACAGAAGCAAAGACTTTTCTCAGACCTTTAGGGAAGTAGGGACAACGTCATGAGGTGTCAAAACAAGATGTGGCTCTCATTTGCAGGAGATGTAAAAGCTAGGTAAACAAAGGAGAGTTATGCTGAAGCATCAGTAGAGTACTTAAGCAGTATAATCCCATCTGTAAAGCGGTGAGACTGGTTCATGGTCTCACTCATGGGGCACTGAAAGCACTGGCAAACACCCAAACTGGAACAGTGCTTTCATACCTGGTGCAGAAGATGCTCCCACTCTTTCAACATTCTATGATTAGAAATGGTCAGAGCAGCCAAACAGGTGTCTGAAGAGGATTGCTGAAACATAAAGAAACTGCTCAAAATCAGTAGAAAAATGTTGAAAGAACACTGTGCTCCAAAAAGTTAAGCAGAATGCGTTCTCTCCCTTCCTTTCACAAGAAGGAATTTCAGATCTTTGATACACCCATTTCCTGCTTCTTTAGGCTGGGCAAAGAGCCAGAAAAATGGAGTTTTATGAAAACAAGAATCAAAAAATACAATGAGTTTGAGGTCGTATCAATAGTATTTCGTATGAAAACACACCTTGCACGTGCTTGCTGTTCAAGCTTCAGCCAAAAGTCAGATAAAAATATATGAGTGGAAGAATTGGTTAAGGAAATAAATTACTCTCCAAAACATGAATACTTTCACCTCTTTCTTTGGAAAGGCATGACATATATAATTACTGTAACTGTACTGACTGAGAAGGGACCTCATTAATGTGTATAAATATATAAGAGCTGGGTGTCAAGAGGGTGGAACCGGCTTCTTCTTGGTGCTGCCAACCAACAGAACAAGAGGTAACTGGCAGAAGTGGATGCATTGAGGCAGGAAATTCTGCCTGAACAACAGGAAGAACTTTTTACCATGTGAGTGACCATGCACCTAGAACAGGTTGTCCAGAGAGGCTGTGGAGTCTCCCTCACTGGCAAAGTTCAAAAACTGTCAGGGTGCAATCCTGTGCCAGGTGCCCTGGGATGAACCTTCCTGAGCAGGGAGGTTGGACCAGATGAGCCACTGTAGTCCCTTTCAACTTGACTAATTCTGTGATTCTGTAAGCAAGTCAGAACACGTATCTAAATGGAGCATATCTGAAAGTTGCCCATAAAGGACTGGCTCAGGTGTTGCAGTCACTCAACACTCAGTATTTAAAATGCACAGTCATGGTATACCTGGAAAAATTTTTTGTTTGTTTGTTTCCTGAATAAAATTAAAAGCAGGTTATTTAACTGTTTAGGTACCAAATGTTGTTTGTTACTAACCATTCTGCTATAAGTGTTTGCCCACATTTGGGAACACTATGGCACTTCGGAATTCTCCCCACAGGACGTTATTTCATATTACAGAATACTGCTGTTTTTTCTTGGTTGTGCTTCATTTTCTTTAGGTCAAATTGGAGAAATGAGAGGGGAAAGAGGGGAAAGATTTTAATTTAAGATAAAACTGTTTTCAATAAAAACTGGGGGAAAGCAGCAGTCTGTAAAGAACTGCTGATGTTGGTGGTCCCTGCTGACTTGCTCCCATATACTAAAAGAAAGGACAGATTATTTTTTTAAATTATTGTTTCATTTCTCTTGACGACAAAATTATAAGTTAAACAATTATTTTGTCATTTTAATAGTGATGACATTTAGAAAGCTGTATACAGAGATGGGTGTATTAGAACCTGTGATCTTTGAAAAGACAGCTTCTTTTAGATATGTTTCTTTTAACTTTATCATTTTCCCCTTTATATCATATTCACTTTCTTGCATTTAGGAAGTGCAGTGAAAAGGACAGTTATCTATATTTACAGTAAGACACTGAAAAATCTAGTGACACCAAGAGTTGCTGAGGCTTTTGGGACAAACTCTGATTAGGAAGTCTAGAAATATATTTCTTTTTTATTTAGTCCCTCTGGTGAAAGTTATTTTCATAAGCTTCTCTGAAGATAAAAGATTGATAGCGTCAACATCTCTGTCTCTCATGAGGAAACTATACTTGACCCTCTAATGCCACTACTGACTTTTCTTTCCAAAGGCTGGTCCCTCCCAAACTACCATACTCAAAAGTTTAACATTCCCCTTGTTTCCTTTCTTTGTGCTTATGCACAGCAGAGGCCTCTGAAGGATGACGCCAATCCTTTTCAATACAGGAATGTTCCCAAGGAAATGGATGGTTCCTGGGCCTGAGGGAGGCAAGGAGCAGAGCAGGATGTGTTGCAGTACACAAAGCTAAGTCTCTCTAGTAAAGGTTACGCCACCTGCAAGAAAGAGATGGGCAGGATGTGTGTGATGCACAGGAAGTGATGCAGGCAGGAAACATGAAAGCCAAGCAAAGAGATTTCCAAAGTAAAACAGGAAAATGGTTGAAAGGAATGAAAACTAAGTGACATGGAAAAAGATGACAAGAGTTTGTTGTTTTGTTTTCATTTGGTCTAATAGTAAAGCTTTGGCGAAACAACTGATGTGTGCTTCCTAAACTGATGCAGCATGGAGACTTTTGCAGCTTAGGTATGAGGTCTTGAAATGGCATTCTAAGTTGCAAATGTTTCGTGTGCATTTGTATGCAGTGTGTACTACAGCTGTATGTGCAGAAAGCATAATAAAGCCTCTATGTGCTCCAAAAGAATCATTTTAAACAGAGAGTAATCTCAAATTTCCTTTCCCTACCATAAAATCCCTTCTGTGACAAACTCTGAACATAAAAAGAAAGATTCTATCTATCTTTTCATACCAGTGAATTCAGTAAGTTTGCATCCAAATTGCACCAGCGCCTCTGAAACTGGAATCAGTCTCACTCTGTTTTTCTGGGACACACTTTAACTTTGACAGGATGCAGATTGGATCTTGACATATGTTACGCTGTACTTCTGGAGTTTAAAACAGCTCAGAAGTCTATTCCTCTCAGTTTATTTCTGGTGGCACTACTGTGTAACATTAATTATGCAGTTATTCTCTCCCTATAAGGGAGACAAACAAAACTAAAACATTTTTAGAATTATATGTCACTGTAGTTTTCAGGACCTTTACTACCTTGGAAATATGACATCATCATATGCCTCACTTCCCTCACACACAGTTTGCAAAAACCTGTTATACCAAGAATATGAAATAACTAGTGTCTTGAAAGTGTTATTTACACAGATGATATCAGTTAAATTAATCTGCTCTGAGACTTCATGTAAGAACACTGTAAAGAACTCGCATTTTTATTGTCATTGTAATTATTATTTAAAATATCCAGTGCTATTAAAAATTATACTATTAGTGTTCATAGTGGTCCAGTTTCATTTCTTATGATGAACTAAATTCAAAGGGACTACACTTTTTCTGCCCCCACTGTTTTTAAAGGCCCTGAACTGCTTCAAATGTAACTTTCTGATTAGTAAAAAATCAACAACAGTGTTTTCTGATACAGCAAAAAGGAGATGGCGATTACAATGTATAGACCCTAATACAAGCATATCACAAGATGGAGCCAAAGAGACTCGATAGGGGAACTGAAATTAAAAGTGTAAGTCTTCAAACAGTTATTTTCCAGTAGTGCTATAATTCATATGTCCCAGAAAAAATCACTTTCAAGAAAAAAATCATGCTGAAAAACAGTTTGATCTTTTGTTTTCGCAAGAAAGAATATCAAATTTTGAACTCTACATTGAAAATAAAGTAAAATACAGTTGAGTCTCATTAAACAAATTGCTAAGAAAAAAATGTTTGCTCAGAAGAGAACAGGCTAGAACCCAGCAAAATGAGGGACAGAGCTTTTAACCTAAAATGCCTTGGGGCCTCTTCATATACTTGCTGAATTCATTTGTGACTTCAACAAGGTATGGGATAATATAAACTCCCATTCTGCAGTTATGATTAAGTGACAGTATGGGTTTGTGAGGTCAACCCCTAGTGCACTTTAACAATGAAACACGATGTTGCCTCCAGTGTTTACACAGCCTATTTCTGAAGTTGCTCTCTTTCACTAACAAAGCAATTCCTTCCTGGATTGGACCCCATTCTGACTTAAAACAACTCATCCTGGAGCTTATGTGACCTGTGCCTTTTGAAAGGGCCAAGGAGCTTTCCAGAAGAGAGGGAAATGCATGGTAGGTGTGGCATTTCCAGTGGAAGAGGTCCTATTTGCAAAACACACATTTTAGGTGTTTTTTTGCTTTGGTTTTGTTACTTATATGATAAGCATGAGGCAAAGACAGACTTTACATATTTCTATCTGATAACACTATTAGGATAAAGAAAAAAAGCAATGTGTGTTCCTCAAGAAAGAGATATTTTGCAATTCATGAATGATGCCTCTCAGCTCCAGCACTGGCAGAGGACACCAGCCTTGGAGATGGCAGTGTTAATCCAGAGCCCTTGTGCTGAAGTTCTACATTTTCTAAAATTGAGTTACTTTGGCTTTATGTGTTCAGATTGGTAAAGATGAAAAATAATGTTTTATGACTTCTTATCAGGTTCTACAAAATGGATTTGATAGATTTAGTTTAATATCCAGGAGAGAGAAGAAATAAAGACCACTGACATGGTTCTTGCCTTGTAAAGAGTCACAGTGTTGAAAGTGTTTTTCGTGCACTGAACAGATGATGCTCCTACACTGGGAGGGACCCCTAGACATACCACACAACCTTTGAAAAAATACAAGCTCTGCTTCCAGATCTGTGGATCCATATCCTGAAGGAATTCCTAATTCTTCTACATGTTTCTCACCCTCGTTCCCTGCAGTGATGGATACCTGCACGTTCAAGCGCCATTGTACAAAAGCAAAATATAAAACAAGACATAGCTCCCTTAACAGAAAGCTTATTAAAATCAGAGCAGTAGCCTGCAATATGGTACTCACAGAACCAGGTTCTAATTTTTGCTGAAGCTAACTGGTGTCCAGTTGGTTCAATGCTAGCTCATACTGAGATGAAGGTAGATTTTCTCTTCTGAAGGAAAAAACAACCAGTGAAACTATATTCAGCTGCAGATCCATGGAGCAGTATTGAAGTTAATTGGTGGAGGCTACTTTGGCCTAATGTGTCTCTGGCACTGTTTTTACCTCTGTCACTGTTCCTTCATGATTCTTGCTTACAGAAAGCAAATCTGTGGCTCTAGCTTATGCCATGAAGCAGGTGCACTACCCATGAAATTGGGCCAAAGCCCAAAACTAGTCCCTTTCCTGGCTCAAAAGACTCACAGATTGTCTTCTCTGGAGCTCAGGGTTAGATTTACTTCTCAGAGATGCTAGGGAGCATTTGTCTGCTAGGCTTAATTATTGCACCATTTCTGCTGAATCCATTCTTGTCTCTGTGGAGACGCATGGAAAAAAATGTTACCCCTATCTTGGTATCCTAACAAAATGATTCCTGAAAGAGTTATATAACTCATGCTGTATTTCAAGGGTGTCCCATGTGGGCAATAGATTGGATACAAAGTTATTTTTATTTTCGCATACCCATCTGCCACGATTCATGTTTTATCAAAGCAGTTTACATGATTTCAGGCAAGGCTGTTAAAGAGCATTGGTTTCTGCAGTTGCTATGGATACTGAGCAACACATTTTCATTTTATGACGTGATAATATTTTACAATTCTGTCTTAATTTATTTTTTGATGACACTAGCTTCTCCATCCAGCTCTCAAATACAGCTTGTGACAAAATGTTGCCAGAAGAAAATTAGTGGTCTAAACATAAGGATTGCACTGCTTGTAACCACAATAAGGAACCAGGCAAAACTAGACCATTGACATGTCCTTTTAGTTAGGCTGAAATCAGGGAGCGCTAGGAGATGGTGCTTTCATGGGCTACTCAAGAAGAAGTTGTCTTCCTCCTGAACATGATCTCATGCTCACTAAAGAATTGCCTTATGCTTTTTGAGAGAGTATGATTTTTTTGTTTATGTTCATGTCAGGAAATCTCTCTTTCTTCCAGATTCAGTGTGATGCAGGACAATTGTTTGTCAAGATGCCTCTTTCCTTCACAAACTCAAGCAAGCTCTTTGCTGATAACTTTCATATGTATCCAGTATCACACAACCCTTTTCTCCACAATACAAGCTGCCCTCTTCTCTCAGTAGCTTAGTGCATTTCAGTGATGTTGTGCATATAGTAGCTGGACACTGTAAAGCGACAAATACTATACCGACAAATACTATTCGGTGGTGAAATCTATTATTAACAGTTAGGAGAAATATAGTCCTTCTAAAGTTTCACCTACTTCTCCCTTAATCAGATGTAAAAGTTTTGAGAGACCTTTTTCCTTACTCTTTTTCTTGCCTTTTCAGACCAGATATGAGATCTGTGATTTATCAGCACTGAGATTTAGTTGTTATACAGCAATATGTCTTAAAATATGTTCTTCCAAAATGTGCTGCAAGTAGAGTTGTGACAAATCCAGTGAAAGCTGAAGGCAAACAGGTTCCTTCTGCAGAACCCAACTTTAATATTTGACTAAGCTCTTCTGTTCAGTGAAATGAATTCTGGACAGCTAAGAGAATTGAAAGCAGGTATTTGCTTATGTAGGAAAGCTCAACCACTCATTAAACCCCAGTTTTAATGAAAGTGAAATGAGGAATAGTCAGTGAGTCTTCACTGCTGTCATGAGAACTTGTGACAGTTAAATTAAAGCTATAGAGTTTGGCAATCTAAAATTACAGCTACAATTTCAGAAATAATTACAAATAAGCAGAAATAAATTTGTCTATATTTGGTGGAACTGTAACAGAACAAGAGCATGGATATAGTTAATAACCAGGCTCTTCTCGGTGGTACCAAGCAATGGGACAACAGGTAGAAACTGATGCACGGGAAGTTCCACCTGAATATGAGGAATAACTTTACTGTCTGGGTGACCGTGCACTGGAACAGGCTGCCCAGAGAGGTTGTGGTGTCTCCACGTTGGAGATGGACAAAAACCGTCTGGACCCTGTTCTGTGCCATGTGCTCTAGGACAATCCTGCTTGAGCGGAGAGGTTGGACCAGATGACCATCTGTGGTTCCTTCAAAGCTTACCCATTCTGTGATTCTGTGAACACAGATGCAAAAAACCGCCTTTGGATGTGCTATCCACATGTAGCTCATGTCTGCCTGCACTCCCCAGCTTCATATCTGAGCTGATGTTATATTAGTCTTGATAACACTGGGCAGGGCCTCACTGATTAAGTCATAAAAACTGTGGCAGCTATCATGCACCAAGCAATTTTTTATTAGCATTACCCTAGCTGGCTACACACATGCAAGTCCAAATCAATAAATCCAAAGTAATCTGTATGATGTGCTCCTGAACCTAGAAATGGGTTAGACTGCCATTCCCAAAGATGAAGCCAAAATCCTTTCTTTGTTTCAAAGGGAGTAGTGCTACTGTATGACTGAGTGGTCCTACTAGCATCAGTTATAAACAATTGAAGAGGTGGTTGGAGTCCATGTTTCTTGTGGTCCTCTTGGCCTGTCTTCCCTGAGCTGCTCTGCCATGTCTTTGTTGCAGTTCACTTACTCAGGTTCACCTGCTACCCATCTCTGTGATGGATATTCTCCATGGGCACACACAAGGTAGCATAGCTCTCCTTGAAATAGGAGAAGGCAGCTGGGATTCACATTGCCTGCATCATTGGATAAAAAAAACACCAGTGTTAGGCATGACTGGGATTTGGAGGCCTTGGTGAGGACAAGTTGGAGGAAGAATTGGAAATGGCCTGGAAAACAGAAATAATGGAATAATGGTACCCACTTTGTAAAGAAAGAGAGTGACAGTAGGCTAGGGGAAGGTGGGAGGGGAAGAATGTTTGAAAAATCTCCATATTTGGCAGGATATGGACTTAGATTCTTGGCTGGAGAAGGTGTGATGCAAGAATGGGTAAGGGGACACTGACAGAGCTATTTCCCTTGTGAAATATTTTTCCTTTACACTCAATTTGTCAAATTGATTAGAATACAATTACCAGCCCACTGGATAGAAGGATGTTTCTTATGCTTGTCTCTCTCTGCTAACTCTCAAATGAAGCATGGGCTGCCTGTTTGACAACATAAAATTAACAATAATTTTCTGCCTTTTAAAATAAATATTTGAAGCTGTTAACTGTGGTGAGAATGCTAAAAGCAGCTCAAAACAAGATCACTTCAACATGAAAGTTTGTCTGAATGAGAGAAACAGTTTATTCATACAACTTCTTCTTCATGTGAGGGCATCCTTATTTTGTTTTAAGAATACATAGTGTAAATCAGTGAAAAATTGCTTCCTAAAGACCTGTAGTTCAGCTGGAAACATTTTTCTTCTTAGAGAAAGCTTGTGTTTCAACAAAGCTATTTATGTGGTTCAGTGGGAGGTACTTTCATACCCTGTCTCTATTTACAGTCTTGACTGGTACAACACACTTGTTTAGAACATGCATTTGCCTTACCTCTTCTGTTCTGAGAGAAGCAAACCAGTGCAATGAATGACAGGCAACAATGACAAGACAGCCTTGTATTTGCTACAGGCTGCTGCTGAAAAGGCAAAAGAAAAACAGTCTGGAACAACAAATCACCACTATTTTTACAGTTCCTTTTAACCACAAGTTTATTCTTTCTACTTACTAAAATTAGCTCCAGAGGAACTACTGGGAACCAGTAAATAATTAACTGTAGACATAACTGGCAATTACTGATTCAGAGAGGTGCTGGTGCCCTTAGTACCTCCTCGTGTCAATGACAGTTTGGAGCATTTTCCAAATTGTTTTTCTAGAGTGATTAGTGCCACTAATTTTTAATGCATCTGAAGCTCTTTTGTTCTACCTTTCCTTTTACAACCTGTCTTTTTCTTTGAATGAAATTGTAGCTGCACTCTATACCTTAATTTGATGCCCACCAATTATTCCAGTAGCCCTAGAAAGATAGACATACAGTAATCCCTGTATTAAATAGTAGACCAAATAATTTCCTGAAATTTTCTTGAGAAGTTTTAATTAATCTCTTGATTTTTAAAGGTGCCTGTTCTGGCAGCTAAAAGCCACTGGTCACTGAAACAGTGCCAGCATTTCCAAAAGTTGTTGCTAATGCACTTCAAGCCTGACTTGCAGAGATAATTTATTATGAGCTTCCAAAGGCCCTGAGGCATTAAAACATTTTGTTTGATTAGGGCCTGAATTTCTAGGAATCCCTGTGGATGACAAACATTTTTATACGTTTAGGATACAATTATATATTATCATATAGTTTTTATTTTTAATCATTGATGATGATAAAAACATGCTGTTTCCAGATTCTTGGCCAGAAGATGGTACTGCCAAACACAACAATTTGATAATACGTTGACCGAGAATGCCTTCCTTACTTCTTCTCCCCTAGACTAGCAATGTTTTCAAATATCAGCTGTGTTTTTGTTTATCACACAGTTTTTTCATTCTATTTGAGAAAAAATACTACTTGCTCCAGTTAAGAGTGCTTCTATTGGCATACAGTATATTACTCTAGAATTGATACAACAACAATCTTGATCTATTCCTTGTCAACAGAGTGGATCTTGTGAGTGAAGTGGAGACTGACGGTCGTCTTGGCCACAGTGACAACAAGGCAATTGAGTTTAAAATCTCTGTTGACAGGAGGAAAAGTGCCAGCAAAACCTCCACTCTGGCCATGAGGAGAGCAAACTTCAGGCTGCCCATGGAATTAATAAGTAATGTCCCCTGGGAAAATGTTTTTGCAGGTGCCAGGGTCCATTAGTGCTGGTCACATTTCAAACATCACCTCCTAATGGCACAGGAGTAGGTGATTCCCTAATGTCAGAAGTTGAGCAAGCAAGGCAGAAGGCCTGCTTGGCTGAGCAGGTATCTTCTCTTGGAAATAAGGCAAAAAGGAACGTGTATGCCCAGTGGAAGCAAGGTCAAGTGACATGGAAAGAATACAGAGATGCTGTTTGCTGCTGTAGAGAGAAAATTCCTGTGGTCAAAGCTCTGCTGGAGTTGAAACTGGCCAGAAATATGGGGGACAATAGAAGGATTTTTTTCAAATATTAGAGGCAGTATAGAAATATCAGCAACCTGTTACAGGATGAGGATGGTCACCTCACAAACAGGGACAGAGACAAGGCAGAGATGATTAACACTTTCTTTGCCTCTATCTTCAACACAGATGGCAGATCAAGGAAGCCTCAGTGCCCTGAGCTGGAAGTCCATGGCTGTAAGAATGATCANTTTGCTGCTGTAGAGAGAAAATTCCTGTGGTCAAAGCTCTGCTGGAGTTGAAACTGGCCAGAAATATGGGGGACAATAGAAGGATTTTTTTCAAATATTAGAGGCAGTATAGAAATATCAGCAGCCTGTTATAGGATGAGGATGGTCACCTCACAAACAGGGACAGAGACAAGGCAGAGATGATTAACACTTTCTTTGCCTCTATCTTCAACACAGATGGCAGATCAAGGAAGCCTCAGTGCCCTGAGCTGGAAGTCCATGGCTGTAAGAATGATCAACTCCCAGCTGACCCTGAAATTACGTGGAATCTGCTGTTCCAGCTGGTCCCTAAAATCTATAGGGCTTGATGGGATTCATTCCAGAATCCTCAGAGGTCTTTGATGTCATTGCAAAAACACTCAATGATTTTTGAACAGTCTTGGGAATCTGGAGAGCTTCCAGCTGACTGGAAGCTGGTGAATATTTTCAAGAAAGGCAACAAGTACCCCAGAAATTACAGGCCTGACAGTGTCACTGCAGTGTTTGGTAAAATTATGGAGAATATTATNAATGATCAACTCCCAGCTGACCCTGAAATTACGTGGAATCTGCTGCTCCAGCTGGTCCCTAAAATCTATAGGGCTTGATGGGATTCATTCCAGAATCCTCAGAGGTCTTTGATGTCATTGCAAAAACACTCAATGATTTTTGAACAGTCTTGGGAATCTGGAGAGCTTCCAGTTGACTGGAAGCTGGTGAATATTTTCAAGAAAGGCAACAAGTACCCCAGAAATTACAGGCCTGACAGTGTCACTGCAGTGTTTGGTAAAATTATGGAGAATATTATTGTGAGGGGTATTGAAAAACACCTGAAAGGCAACACAGCCATTGGTCACAACCAGCATGACTTCATGGGAGGGAAATTCTTCTTGTCAAACCTGATTTCCTTTTATGGCAAGGTAATCCACCTAGCTGATCAAGGTAACCCACCTAGTTGATGTCATCTTTTTGGATTTCAGCAAAGCTTTCAATATTATCTCTCACAGGATCCTTCTGGATAAACTGTCCATCCCACAGCTGGATAAACACATCATGTGGTGGGTGAGTGATTGGCTCATGGGTCAAGCACAGAGGGTGATAGTGAATGGGGTAACATCAGACTATTGTGACCTGTTGTTAGTGAAATTCTACAGGGCTCCATTTAGGCCCTGTGCTCTTCAACATCTTCATGAATGACTTGGATGCAGGAGTGGAAGGGATACTAAACAAGTTTGCAGACAAAACAAAACCGGGAGGAGCTGTTGACTCCCTTGAAGGCAAGGAGGCCCTGCAGAGAGACCTTGACAAATTAGAGGACTGGGCAATCACCCAATATATTAAGTTCAACAAGGGAAAGTGCCAGATTCTGCACCTGGGATGAGGCAACCCTAGATGTATGTATCTGGAGATATGATACATATATACAGACTGGAAAGCTGGAAAGCAGTGCCACAGAAAGGGACCTGAGGGTCCTGGTTGATGGCAAGTTGAATATGAGTCAGCAGTGTCCAGGCAGCCAGGAGGGCCCACTGTGTCCTGGTGGGCATCAGGCAAAGTATCACTAGCCAATCAAGGTAGGGGATTGTTCTGCTTTGGTCTGCAATGGTGTGGCCTCACCTTGAATATTGTGTGCAGTTTTGGGCACTGCAATATAGGAAAGATATAAAGCAATTAGAAAGTGTGCAAAGGAGGGCAACAAAGATGGCGAAGAACCTTGAAGGGAAGCCATACAAGGAGTGGTTGAGATCACTTGGTCTGTTCAGCCTGGAGAAGAGGAGACCGAGGGGAAACCTCATTGCAGTCTACAACTTCCTTGTGAGGCAAAGCTGAGGGGCAGACACTGATTTCTTCTCTGCGGTGACCAATGATAGGGTCTAAGGGAATGGCCCAATGTTGTGTCAGGGAAGGTTTAGGTTGGACATTGCGAAAATGTTCTTCAGTCAGAGGGTAGTTGGGCACTGGAACAGGTTCCTCAGGGAAGTAGTCACAGCACCAAGCCTGACAGAATTCAAGAAGCATTTGAACAATACTTTCAGGCACATGGTGTGATTCTTGGGGATGGTCCTGTGCATGGCCAGGAGCTGAGCTTGATCCTTGTGAGCCCTTACAACTTTGCATATTCTGTGATTCCTTGAATCAGCCACATGAAAACAACAGCACACTCATCTGTATCTTCCAGTAGCGTTACTCCTTCCACATTAATTGCATATGTCCTACAAATGGCTACACAACAACTGAAGATAGATAGTGTTTCAGACCTGAAAATATTTTCCTGTGTGTTGCTGATGTAATGTGATGTTTGTAAAACTGCATTATAGAATCATAGAATGTCCTGAATTGGAAGAGACCCACAAGGATCATTGAGTCCAGCTCTTAGCACCGCACAGAACATCCTGAAGAGTCACACCATGTGCCTGAGAATATTGTCCAAACTCTTCTTGAACTCTGTGAGGTTTGATATTGTGAACACTGCCCTGGGGAGCTTGTGACAAACTTTAATACTGCTGCTGCCCAACTCTGAAAAAAAATTTTCTCTGGTTTACTCAGAGTTCATTTCTACTCTGCAGTTCTGTTTATATAACCATCTTCTGCTGATGTTATTGATATATCTACTGATATATATGTCACTGTTACTGTGAAGTGTTCTCACTGACTTTCTTATCATATGCTTACCTGCTCAGTATGCCTAAGGAGTGGTTCCATTTTGCTGGTCAAGCTGATGTATTTTTCTGAACCAAGTTATAATGTGCTGCCTGCATTTCAGAGTCTTACATTTGTTTTATATAAACTAGCAGTTAGAAAAATATTCCAGCAAAATTTCGACAGTTGCAATTAACCATCGCTAATGATGAAAGTGATTCCAGTCAGTCCATCTGGATACATGTCTGTATGCACTTAAAGTACAACAAGGAATCCTACTCATTTTTTTTACTGTTGTTTTTTCATATTCCAGGTCTGTGTTGCTTTGTATGATGATGTACTACTGACCTAGTTTAATAGCACTAAGTTTGATGTTATCCATACATTTTCAAACTCTGCTTATGAATTTAGTGTCTTGAAAGGATAGATTTGAAATTGTGTATCAGTAAATCACTTAATGGTTTTAGAAAACTGGATTCACTGTGTTCCAAATGCCATATAGATTCAATACGGATTGTTTGAAGAATTTTTTAGAATTTTTTGTTCTAACTAAAGGTGAAAAATACAGTAAACCTCTATGATTTATGCATTGGGAATATTGATTGTTGTAACAATAGTTAGAAAGCCTTATTCAGAGGAATGTCAACTTTGTAACAGATTCTTCTGGTTCTCATTTTACTAGAGGCACACCCACATTCCCCATGAATGTATTATTTATGATCTCACACTACCTAATTCTTTTCCCCTAGTAATTATGCAACCAGCAAACACTCATACTATGAGAAAATCTTCACTAATACTGTTAGATTCTTTTTTTAACCCCTTAGCTGATTTTTCAACTCTCACCTTTTTAAAGATCCAAGTATCGCCCTCCGTTTAAGGCAAACTCCTTGTGACACCAGGAGCTGCTCAGAATTTTATCAGAAGAGACATCACATGCAGGTTTCAGTCATCTCATGCACTTGATGTTTTACACTGTGTTCCACTGTATCTTTGGTAGCTAAATAGCAATATATGCTATTTACTTGTTATTACAAGATCTCATCTCTATGTAAATATGCTCAAAAGAATGAGAATTAAAAATATTTTTATATGTTGATACACCTATATTGTTGACAATATATTTTTAGTAATTTTGTTCCTTCCTCCTGCTTGATATCTCAGTAACTCAGTCCAGACTAACTGCACAAGGAAGTGAATCGCATGTTCAAACCTTTATTTTTCACTGTAAACTGCTATCTGGCCTAGGTTGAACAGGTTTCCAAATATTCCAGCTATTACATTTACTCTTAGTTCCCAAGCAAAGAGCTGGCCCAGCTACTTGGGTAAAATACCGCCGAAGACTGTACACTAGTTACTCCTTTTCATAAAAACTTGGATTACAAAACAAAAGGTGCACTGTGACAAGCAGTCAGAGGTGGCATTGGGATGGTTGTCTCTCCTTTTCTAGTAGTCATTTGAAAGGAAGTCTTGTTTGGCCATAGAGCAGAGCAGCCAAATTTTCCAAACTGTTGTTCTGAGGATCTCTCTTTTTTCTTTTATGTCATATTTTATAGCCTCTGTTTTACCTTTCCTCTCTCTACCCTCAGATAAAAAATTCCAACCTTCCCATTTCCAGCCTTCCAGCCTTACTTACACTCACTTACTTACACCCTGGTTGCTTTCTCTCATAGCATCTATTTTCCACAGGGATCTCACTTTACATTTTCCTCTTCTAACATCCCTTTGACACCCTTTCAGATCAGCATCTCAAGGCAAAAACTAACTAGAACTACCCAGCTTTTTCAATTCAAGGAAAAAAAAGACATATTTTCTATCCTGAAATGAAAAATTAGTGATTAAAGTTGCACAGAGATACCAAAAGGTAAATTTTGTTAAATTTAGATATGGTCAAGAATCAAATTTCTTTTCAGGATTTAAAGGTTATATTATTAATTAATTAATTAATTAATTAAGGCAACAAGTTCATAACTGAGGGTGTATTGGTCTTTGTCCATTGAAAATATCCAGGGAAGACACCTTCAAAGAGTTTTGTTGGGGTTTGTTTTGATTTGTTTTTTTCGTGGGGATGTGTACTGTGGCATAAACGTCAATACATGTTATGATCTGCCCTTTTCACACTTAAAAGTACAAACATGAGGTTTTTATCTACAAAACTTTTTTTCTCCAGTTCTTTCTGGTTGCCATAGCTGGGCAAAAGAAAGCCAATAGGTAAGATTAAATATATGCCTTATCTAGACCATTGCACAAGATAGGAAGGAAGTAGCAGCAATCNGTGGGGATGTGTGCTGTGGCATGAATGTCAATACATGTTATGATCTGTCCTTTTCACACTTAAAAGTACAAACATGAGGTTTTCATCTACAAAACTTTTTTTCTCCAGTTCTTTCTGGCTGGCATAGTTGGGCAAAAGAAAGCCAAAGGGTAAGATTAAATATATGCCTTATCTAGACCATTGCACAAGATAGGAAGGAAGTAGCAGCAATCAGGCTCCAAATAAAAACTAGACCTGTTCCTTATGTTAACTTTTCCAGACAGGTGGATGCTGTCACTATGACCCAGTGTCTACACTGCTTACAGCCTGTGAAAAGTTGTGAAACATTTTGCACCAAGCTGCTGCTGTGAAAGCTTGTACATTCATTAGGAAACAAGCTCCCTGTGTCTAATCATATTTACTTAAATATTTTTCTTTTTTCTTTTTTTTTATTTGTTTGTTTATGAAAACTTCATAATAACTGTTGAAGATAGTTCTTTAGCAGGTGTAAATAAAAAAAATAAGACCACTAGTATCGCCTGAGGAGGCCCTGCTTCCCTCTTTACTTAATGAATGAGGGAGGAAAGGTGGGGAGAAAAAAAAAGGAAGAGAGACCTGGAACCCCAAAAAACTTCCCAAATTTATCTGCACCTGATTCCCATCTGCCTCCTTCTGATGTGTAGGAGTCTCTGGAGGGAACCCATCCTACCCACAGGACTGGGCAACATGAGGTTTTAGTGGTATTTTAAGCTGTTGCGCTAACCTGAAGTCAGCTGATGATGGTGTGTGATATATATTTAGATATTCCTTGCAATTTACTAAAGGTGTGTAGGTACAAAAATCAGCAGCCACTTCATGTAATACAGTATGCTTGTTGAACATAATTTAAGTATAGATTTAATTTAATGCCTTTATGCATATTTTTGTAAATACATTTCTCTATCCACCCCTGGAAGTAAATGTCCCTCAAGATGTACTTCTGTGACTTGTGCTTTTTCCGTTGTTCAAGAGATAAGGTATTAAGGAGGAAGTCCTGACTTTGCTGAAGTCAATGATAAGGCTATTCTCTCCACCAGGGTTAGAATTTCACCTGGGTATTTATTTTGATTTCTAAAGGTCACCTTTGACAACGGTGTATTGACACAGCATGTTTTGAGGCTATCAAAACAGTGACTTGGA
Source organism: Pachyramphus minor (assembly GCA_013397135.1). NCBI lineage: Eukaryota > Metazoa > Chordata > Aves > Passeriformes > Tyrannidae > Pachyramphus > Pachyramphus minor. Next base: position 679,933 of record VYXB01006176.1, read on the forward strand.
GAAAGAGCTACTTAACTACTGGATAATAACCTTCCCAACTAACACCCTAAATGTAACAGTTTTTCAGCAGAAGATTTATCTGTAGATATCTCCTGTCAAGCAGTGTTCTTAACTCAAAAATTAAAAAAAAAGAAAAAATTACAAAATAACTGAACCCTACAGTTTTAGAAAACTGAGTTTTCTAATTCTTATAGCATGCTCATTTTCACAGGCTAGCAAATGAATTTCTCTTTTTCCCTTAAAAATAAAATAAAATAAAAGACTTTTGTAAGACTAAGGGTAATCCCCAGTGGGCTTGACATTTTTCCAGAAGAAATTAAGAGCAGAAATTCATCAAACATTAATGTTAAGAAGTCAAAAATTCTGGAATGTTTGTCCAAAGTCCCAAGACCCTGAGCAAACACTGTCATCCTGCTGGGCTCCAGCCGAAAATCAGAGCCAAAATAAACAGAGGCAGAAACTCCATCTGACTGATCCTGTGGAAACAGCTGTAACCACTTAGGTGGAAAACCACCTCAAATTCTTCTCCCAGAAAACACTGATGACATGGGAGATGGCAAGCAGGAAAGCCCTGTCAGAGTCTCTCTTCAACTGTGGTCAGGAAAATATTTTCTTTCTCCACAACTGTAAAGAGAACAATTCAACCCTGGCCACAATAAAATGCAACCAACATAAAAGTTAAATGCCTTCTTTTTCTTTAAATCTTCTCTTGTGTATTTCTTAGTGTTTGATCCTAAGATCCCTTATGCAAAGGTCCTATATTCAAGAAAAGCTCTTCTTCCATATGAAACTCATGCTTGTATCCAAAAATGTAATATGATGAGGCTCCAGTGTTTGTGTTGAGATTGTGATTTACAAAGTTGTCTGAAACATACCCACTTCTTGATTTGCTGAAATGATGCCAGCATTCAGACTAAACACCTTCTGTTCAGCCTTTTTCTTATTATTCTCTTTAGACAGCTTTTGTGAGTGCTTTTTGGCAGAAAATATAGGAAGCATGTTGGAAGAAATAACAAACATAAACAAAGCTTAAGGAGAAAGAACTCCAGTTTCAGTTGTCCAAGCTGCACATCTTCCCTAAGGAATCTGGGAGGTGGAGGAAACAGAAAGAGAGGATGAAATGGCAACAACTGAGAAGGGCTGAGAAGAAAAGAAAACTGGATACCTGACTCCATGCTTTCTTTTCATATGAAACAGTACTTAAGCCTAATGGATCTGTAAGGCAGAATGGAGAGAGCTGCAGAAAAATAATCTGCTTTCAAATTTTATGCATTGCCAAGGCAATTATTCTGGATTCCCTATTTTTATAGAAAGACAGTGCTCATTTTCCTGAGATTTGCACTCTGGTCCAGGAATTATATTTAGTTTTAGCCCATCAACAAGCTTAGTACAAACACATAGATGGTAACATTTTCAGATGTTGTTAACATGGAAAAATCATTACCATTTCTGGTCCTCTGTGTCTTCTCACATTCATCAAGACTGTGACCTACCTGCTTAACTGCAATTCGTTTCAGCTGGTTCTCCTGTATGTCAGTTAAGAGAATCTTATTTTCATTCTTTCTGCTTAAGGTAACGTATAACAGTGGCATTGGTGTTCCTGGCAAGCCATAGTTTCAGGGAAGACTTTTGTGTTAAAAATAAATGGCCTCTTACGAGCTTCTGCAAAATTAAACAAGAGCTATAACAGGCCTCAAACTTGTAACATTTCCTTATTTCTGACAGATCAGACTACATAGCTTTTTCCATCTTTATTACATAGAATACTTTGAACTAGTCTTTTTTCCCCCAAGCTTTCCTCCTGCCTTCTCATTATTCTTTATGGTCATAGATCCTGCTCCTTCTTGCAGAGAATCCACATACAAAATAGATAGGGACAGTTTGAAAAACAATTTGAAGTGCAATGGTGTATTTTTGTGTATATCATTGCAAACAGATGCAATTGTATGCAATGCAGGTACCTCTCAGGGTATTTCCCATGCAGTAGAGATCCTTCAGGCATGTAGCTGCTTGAGATATATGTGAAGGAACATATTGCTTGAAATACTCCTTGAGTCTTTGTAGGAACAACTTATCTTTTGCTCTTTATAGATGGTATAAATCAGAGAAATAGCCCATAGAATATAGGCCAATACAGGTATTTGTTACTTTACAAGCATCCCACTACAAAACCTTTATATGGGTTCATCATAACTAAGTAGATTCAGGTTTCTCTATTTCCAAATGTCATAGTTAGTACATGTGCGAGGTATGAGCTGAGGAAAAACACAATGGTCAGCAGAAAAACAACTCCTCATTTCCTAGGTCTGAAATCATTCCTACTGGGAAGGAGTAAATATGAGCAAAGACAATGTGGTAGTGAAGACAGAAGGGTGGTGTTTGGAGAAGGAATCCACCGAAACCATATGATTGACTGACTCATGCTACCTTGACTGTTGGTGCCAAGATGATGTAAACTGAAACGACAGAAAGAAGATTCCATTATTATTATTATATGTATCCCTTTTCCACATCTGCAACTGGAAAAGAGCCCAGAAGCCCAGAGAGGCTCCCTTCCTCAGAATAACAAGGACATCTGCTGTAGCCATGAAGGTCGGAAAAGTAAAGTTTGTGGCAGGATGTACCACAGATGACACCTCTCTTTGGGTAGACAGGTCCCTGGACTCGGATCTGAAGAGGCATGTGATCTGTCTCTGAGCCTCAGAGGAGGGGAGCAGGTGTGATCTCTCAGTTTTGTAACGACTAAGCTGTCTTCAGGCCTCCATTGCAGTGCTGGGAAGAGCGTGATGGCGAGTGACTTTCTGCCTCTAGCCTACTCTTTGTTACTTTTTAAGATTCCCAACAGATACAGTAGCAGATAACACCAGCTGGCGGACCAGCATAGAATCTATACAGAAATACCTAGGAATCTCTTGAAAGTCAGATTTGGGCAAAGCTGAGCAGCCAAGCTAGCTGCAGCAAATTCAGCAAACAAGAAGCAGAGAAAACAATGAGTCTGCTTTAGTATTGGGTTTTGGCTTACCAAGCAAGGCTGCATTCATAAATGCTGGAGGAGAAAATCACATTGTCATATGAGTTGCAGTTCCCTCTATGATGTCTCAGTTCTTCTTGCAGTCTGAAACCAGTTCTCCAAGGATCATGGCCCAGTCTAAGTCAATCTGTTCTCTAATAGTTTCCTTGGCATTCATCACAGTACATGAACATGAAGAGCATCTGTATAGAGATTAGTATGACTGGAGGAGCAGCTGCGCAGTTCCGCTGCCTATATGCTTAATGATCTCCTATGAGGGTTTGTGGCTCAAAACAGCAAAGATTTTGGAGGTAGGCTTTAGAAAAGCTTTAAAAACAGCTATTAGCATTGGATAAAGAGTGTAAATAAGTACTGTCATTTTCAGCAAAAAGTTATTTCAATCCCTGTGTCCTTTGAAATTGATTAAAGTGGCTAAATATAAAAACAGATTCCATTACACTGAATCACACAAACCTTTTGTTGTTACGCATTGTGTTCAGACAGGAACATAAGAATTTCCAACAGAAAATTTATAAGCTGTGGTTAATTCCCATTACTCCTGTCCAGAAAAGTGTTAATTCCCTTTCATCCTTTACTCTTGTCTGATATTCTGAAAAGCACTTCTACTACATACCATTGCTGATCAGACCATCAATGTCTACTAGAATCCAGCACTAGGTGCTGACTAATCTGCCTGCTTCAGGTGACAAGGTGATTGCTCATTTAATAAGAAGGTTTTACCTCTCATGGTACGTATCTGCAGCAATGGCTAAAAATGTTACCATTAATTAATCCTGAGACAGATGGTTGATCTATATGATATAATTAGAGCTCAAGCCAGCTTGAGTAGACTATTGCCCACATCACGAAAAACAAAAAAATAAATCCATAAACACATGGTGATATCATCCTTGTTGGAAACCAAAGTGGAAATGCCAAGGGCAAAATAGCTGGGAGTGCTGAAATATTCTCTCATCACTGCATAGAAGAATGTAGACTGTCTGTGGAATTAACATTAGGATGGTTATGCTTTTCTCTGAACAGAAGATAGATAAAGAAATATAAGCCTGTCAGCTCAATACTGTTCGTCAGCACGAAATTTCCTATTAGAAGAAAACAACAAATTAATCTTTAATTTTTGAGAAGGCAAGAGTCTTTCGGTTTTGCCAAGCCATCTGCTCCAGTCCCCTGCTACAAGGACTGAGCCGGTAACACACAGCCCTGAGGGTGAGATCCTAATCATTAAACACAAGACATGCCAGGAGCCTCTTCAAAAACCTGACTTTTGGTATTCTGTGTATTAACCTCCCCAAGCCATCCAGAGATTTGTTGACTGGCTTCTGTGAGGTACTCACCTAGTATGAGTGGGCGTGATGCCATGGAAGCAGGTGGACTAGGGCATAGATTTACCCGTGGACATGTGGCTTTGTGAAAACTGAGGAGGATTGTCTTTCCATGCAGGATTGTTGATTTATTCTTTGTGAAAAATCCCCACATAGGATAAAGTACAGGGTACATCCCTCCTCCTGCCTGAAGTTAGAATGATTCACGATTCACATAAAAATCTCCAAAACAAAGATTTTTTTAAAAAAATTTTTCATCTATATGAATAGGATTAATAATAGAATCTTTACTCTTTAATGCATGTGAATGGGGTTTTTTTTGTTTGTTTGTTTAGGAATTCATTAATTTTTACCTCCTCATACATTTTCTCTCAGAATTAAAATAAAGTTTTAGATTAAAGGGAGAAATGTGAGATAGAAGTAATTTGTTCAAATCATATTAGCCTCAAAAGACATTTTCAGTGGAGTTTATTCAGGACAGAAGGCAGAGTTAGGTAGCAAAGTGCCTAGATCTGTTGCAAGAGGGAGAAAGAAGGGAGAATTCTAGTGTTCTTGAAAAAACTCCTAAATCCAAAGGAGAAAAACAGATCTTTAAGGAAGAGTTAGTCCACTAGTTCTAGCTAGTACATTAGCCTCTGAAGGCCTAACTTCCCAATAGGGAATGGCAGGCACCCATATACATTTTGAAATATAGGCAGCACTTAATAGATCAGGCCTGGCTTTATTTTGAAGAAAGAAGTAGTATTATCTCGTGCTCTTCTCCCAGTAACCTTCTAGCTGTGTGGTTTACCCCAGGGCAGAAATTTGCTCGTAGGCTGTACTACAATCTGTGTGTGTCTGCACATGTGCAGAGGAGGGAGGATGGTGTGTCTTACACATGCAGTACAGTTTATGAACCTTTGGATGCTAGAAATTAAAGGAATGTCTATCTTTCAACTTTCCTGGTGAAGTTGGAACCATGATTCTTCAGGGACCCAAGCCATGGAGAAGTCCATGACACATGGAGGGTTTGGGCTCCCACTTATGGTACACTACTCCTACTGCAGTCACGCACTACCCTACAAATGAATAGGGAAAAGAGTCAGAAACAGTTCTCCCCACCACTAGCTGAGTCCTATAACTTTTATAATAGATTTGTTTCCTTCTTTTCTCATTTTCCTTCCACATGCACGGTTTCTGCTGCTGCTGGCTGCAGGATAAGTGGGGAGACCAAGTTGTCTGTCAGGATTGTCCAGGGCCCAGTGATCTATCTGCTTTCCTGATCCACTGGCTTGCACTCATGTGAGTAAATAGGACTTCAGTGTGATTATACAATTCCTGGCCCAGTGCTTGCACTGCTATCTGGTTTTGTGAAAGGTTTCTCTCTCTGGTAGGTAGAAACCCGTTTCTGTGTGCTCCCTGGTGTAAATGAGCACCTAAAGCTAATGATTCTGGAGGCTTTCTGGTGAGGAGAAGCAGTGTTTAAGTTCAGGCACTAGGGGATTAGAAGGTTCACAAAGGAGCAGAACTTCTGGATGTAGGATGGAACCTGGACTGAATCTTTGTCTTCTGCTCAAGATCTCAGTGGAGAAACCTTCAAACAGCTTTTTTTGCAGGGCTGGGTAGGTAACTTTCATCATTCCTGTCCACAAGTGATCTGTGACCTCATCAGCCTATGCTTTGAGCTGACTTGACCTTGACAGATGGTGCTTGAGACTCACCTGGGATGTAAAGGTGATGGGGTTGCGTGTTTGCGCGTAGGTTTTTTGAAGGTGTGGTATTTCAGCAATGAAAAGCTGATGCTAGAACACAGTCAGTCTGCTTCACATGTCCTACCCTTTACAGGGTGGCCTCACTTGCCCAAGCCAGAGGCACTTGTAGCACCACTGAGTTTCTGAAACAAACACACAGGGCAGCATAGGCTCAGTCATATCACAGAAACTGCTGATGCATGGCCTAATAAAGTCCTACCAAATTCTGGGCAGAAGCACAGTATTGAGACATTATTAGTTTGTCAGGTGATTAGACTCTTGTAGTAGCAGAACCTTTTCACTGGAATTTGACACAACTAAGTTTTGCAAAAGAATGAGGTGAACAAAGGAACAATGTATTTTGCTAACTCTGGCTTTTCCTCTCAAATAAATTTCAGAGGATGCTGGGAGGTTATTTTCTTTTTTCCTCAGTTGAAGATGCTCCTAAAGAGAACTACTTCTAGCTAGCCATCATTCATTTCTCAGTTTTTAAGCATCTGGAAATGAATGAAAGAGTTCCAAAATTTTAGTACCAGTACAAGAAAACTGATGTGTTATGTTTGAATCCAAAGGAGACCTGAAGGTATTTTCAAATGGAAGAAAGACCATGTCTGTCAAAATCAATTCTCCAAGTGGTTAAAAAGTATTTTCAAGGGGGAATGTTTCCATGTACTTAAATATCATAAACACAAAAACTTAAAATAGCAATTGTCTGCAAAATCCTTAACATGTGCCTAAGTGTCAGACAAAACATACAAGATCTTGTAGCATAAGCCATTGAGTTCTGGTTTTTCCTTTTTTCTTTTTTTTTTCATACAGCATCAGTAGCATTTTAACAGGTCTTTTGAATTTTTACCATCTTTTGTCTAAAACCAACTGCATCATTGGACTATTCATTCTTCACACTTGCAGGAACGTTTCTTTTTGTATAAATTACATATTTGTATAAATTACAAATATGTGCACATATTTGTATCCTAAAAACTATGTAGCTATGGAAGAGTTGAAACTGGTTACAGTATAGAAATGAGAACACTGATGTGGGCAAAATCCCATTTCTTCCAAATTGTGCAAATTCATTGGAACAGAATTTCTGAATTCTCCTGAACTGATATGTCCTCACATTGTATCTGGAGATATGTTATTCCAATCATGTGTGTTAAACAAAGGTTCAAAAATAATTTTTTGTTCCAGGATTATAAATCTCAAAAAAATAGTGGTTTACAATGGAAAGCATTGACAGCCCTTGTCTATAGCATCTCAAATGTGGTGTTGTAATGTCCCTCTCATCTTTTCAAAAGGTATGTCACTTAAATATGTCAGAATACTTGTCATGTTGTGAACACTTGCAAGTAGAAATTGGAGCAAATTTACATAAACATATTAGAAGTAAAAAAGCATATGCCTAGAGATCGAAATAGCACAGAAAAAATACAGCCAATGGTAAGAATAAAATTGCACATGCATTCATGTTGTGTCTATTCCTTTCATATCATTTTCAGAAACTCTGAGTGAGCCTTGCCTAGTTGTGTGTGAATTCTTTGTTGTTCTCAATTATTTTTATGAGCAAAGGATAAAATAACTTGTTTCCCCCCTCTATTTGCAAATATATGCAAAAACCTGATTTGAGATATTTTTCTTGCATAAAAAGTAGGCGTTTTTAAGTATTTTGAAATCACAGTATAAAGATCCTCCATAAATGTTGGTATAGAAGTAGGTAGACTCTCTCAACTGCAAAGACCCACGTAAATACCTCAGGGACCTTGGGGTACTGAAGTACTGAATTCAGTTCTGCGGCACCCAGGATATGAAGGATATGGACCTTCTACAGGAAGGGCCTCAGGATGAGAATTTGACCCAGCAAGGTTCAAAACATTGGTAATTCACAAAGAGAAGTTCCAGAGTCACTTTTATAAATGATCTGAGTGTCACCACTCCAGTCAGTTTATACAGAGAGCTTTGGGTCACTACAGTTTGCCAGGGGAAAGCCATGCTGTGGTCGTGTAATGCATTTTGGGAATGTATGTGCCTGTGTCACAGATAATCAAGGTCCAGTGGCTGTTTCAATTAAAAATCTGCTCCAATCACTGAGCTTTCTGATAAAAGTCTCAAAAGTAAGGGGATATGATAGTCATATTTGAAGAAACACAGAAATAAAAAGACACAAAAGACAGAAGAGGTAGGGTAGGGTTACAGAGGAATGGAAGAATATGAAGGAAAATTGCAGCTTTAAAAAGCCTTTTTAGCATCTTCCAGGTTCATTGACCCTGCTGCTGACCCTGAGGGAAAAGATATTTTAAAGATTGTCAAGTGACAAAATTTGTGATGCTCACTCACTGATATTTAAAAATATTTTAAGAGATTCAATCATGTGGAATAGAAGGATGTTGTTACACAGGGTTGTCTACTTTTAAGACAGCAGAGTGCTGTTCCAATTAGCCTCATGTTTGGTATTTTTCTAGCTCATTAAAAGCAGGCTTTTCCACTCCTCTTGTCCCTCCCGCTTCAACCTTCAATTTGGATGCAGAAGGTCACGTACGGTCTGTATATGTGTGTTTATATCACATGTATTTTCTTAGTATCTCAACAACCTGTAGGAAAGAGCTTCCACAAAAGGGACTTTGGGACTGGTGCTGTGAAACACGAAACTGCAATCTCTGTAGGAACATAGGAAGGCAATGAAAGTTTAGAAAAACTTTCAGATTTTAATTCATGTTAAAGTCAGATGTTTCCAGACCAGAGACTGCAGAACAGATTATATCAGTACCTTGCTCCTTTTTATTAATTTAAGCTGTCTCTGGCTATGCTGAGTGGAAAAGCCTCCCAGTCACCAGTGGTTAGGAGTTAAGAGGACACCAGAGGAGAGCTCACATGCCTCAGCAGTTTTATTCAAAAATTCCATTTAAACATGGAGAAGTTTTACAAGGCAGTATAAACTCAAACCTCTCTTACTCAAGATCCATATTTACCTCTGTCTGCACAGGTACAGCCTACCTCGTCTAAATCTACCTAAATTCACCTAAATTCACAGCCTACTGCACCTAAATTCACCTTCATGTAAATTTAGGTAAGATACTCTCATCTCAAAAAACAAACAAACAAACAAACAAACAACAAAAAAACACAATTAAAAAACAAAAACAAAAACAAAAAAACCACTACCACAAACATAAGTCAAGAGGAAATTAATCCTGATCCTATCTAGTCCATTTTGTCTTGTATCTTTTCTCACTCTGCATATTCTAGGTGTAACACTAAGGACTGTACAAGGCCAAGAGGGAAAATATGAAGATGATTTCCTTGGTTCTTTTATTCCTTGATTTAGATAAACCTGTTTTATGAAATTCTATACATATATACACACAAGCACATAGACACACGTAAATATACAAGAAATCTATCTGGTGATGTTCAGATTGATACTTCTTTTCTTAATCGCTCCTTTCCCTTGAAATTAAATATCAAACAGATTTGGAATAGAGAGCACTCTAATGAAGCACAAATAATGGAGAGATGATTATGCTACTAATTGCTGCATGCCACTTCAGATATTAATAAAAAATACATATTTTGACATTGAACAGGGATATTTTTACCTCATGATCTCATATTTCTCTATACAGTTACTATGGCCAGTTCACTATTTTTGAAAGAAAAACACTGCTTTAATTACCTCAGGTTAGAACAAAAATAGTTCTAAAGAACCAAAGAAACATATTAAAATGAAGTTTTAGTGGTAAAGAAAAATTTTCATATTTTGATAAACTGTCATTACCTTAGTTTGTTAGTCCGAACATACCAAGCACTTTAAAAGTTTATAGTCAAAAGAATGCTATATAAAGAGCTTGCAGTCTGAAAGTCAGAGATCAGATATTTACTCTGACTTGTAATGGGATTTCTACCTAGAACTTCACACTTGAGTCTAAATTTTGCATATTGGTTTCCAGATTGTACTGGCCTTCACCAAATACAGCGTGTGAGTACAACATTCAGAATGACACAAAATCAGACCTGGTACCCAGGCTTTATACCCTGGCTTTATGCTTTTCAACTGCTAATGGGCATCATTTGCCTTTTGTGTCATCTGAATTATCTATATAATTTATGCATCTCATTGCCTCAGTACTTTTGTACCTATGGGTGATGTCATTAAAGGCTTTATAACAAAGGTATATAACCTCAATTTTTAACTTTGTAATCTTGTGCTTGTTAGGTAAGTATTAGGAAGACCTTTATCCTGCATTTGAATAGAGTGTAACAATTAAGATTTCTTTTTATTGAGAAGTTTATTCTTCAGTGAAACAGGCTCTGTCACAACAAGTTGTGACAAAACTTGTGAGGGCATGAAGCAGGTGGCTATAGCTCATGTTTCTCCCAGCATTTCTGGGGACCTGCATTAGAGAGCCAAGCTGACCACCAAGGGGAGGCCAAAGCCTGCTGACCACACCTGTGAGAGTGAATTGGCACTCATAGTAAAGGAGAACATAGGTAAAGAGTGGAGAAAAAGACAAACTTATCTACAAAAACAGGATCCAAGAAACTGCAGGGCAATCAGCAGCTCAGTCCCTAGGAAGATTGGAAAGCAAATCCTCCCTGAAGCCATTTCCAGTCACACAAAGGACAGACTCAGGTGGTGGCTGACAACAGGCAGCATGGATTAACGAAGGGCAAGAGTCATGCCTGGCCCAGCTGGTGACATGAATGGCTGTGTAGATAAGGGGAAAACAGTGACATAAGGGGGAAGAAAAATCACTGTGAGATGTCTGCACTAGAATGTGTTTCTCAGAGTGGATGGACTTTCCAATGGACACAACCATGGACACCTTGCTTTAACTGTCCCTGCCTTAAGTATGAAACAGATCTTGAGATACCCTGAAGGTTACTGTTTCTGTGATCCTGTGACAAAGTGAAATGCTGGTCCCAGAGTGCTTCTAGTACATTGGGAAAACAATCAGGACTCCGAATTTTAAATGTCAGAGGGTAGCTAGATACAGTGTGCCACCATGCTTAGGAAACTCTTCTGCATATCTCCTTGCTTGCTCACCTCCTGTCCTGTCCTAATTCAAATGTGTTCATTGTTTTTCAATGGTCCTATTGATAAGGAGTGAAAAGTATTTTTTTCATATATGATTTTTTTCTACATCTGGTTTTCCTGACAAGATGACTAGATGAAGATGTAAAAAAAAATAATAAAGTAGTTACATTTAGTTTTCTATTGCCTGACTGGTTTGGAATGTAGTCACTGACCTGCTAATATGTATCTTGGATGTATGGTCAGAAAACTAATATAGCTAGAATAAGATGTATTGATCTTGGATCTGAGCCTGATTTTGTATATTTTTATGTAATCAAATTTACCTAAATGTTGGAGGAATGAGGAAACAATCCACCGAATTTCAGGTAGAATTAGCTGTAACATCCTACTCTAAGATTTATATATCATACTTTATATTTCAAACTGTATAGGCAATGAAATTTTTTAGTTACTTTTTTTACCATATAGTAATTTTTTCTATCTCTTTTCTTAGAGCTAATAAGGCCTACACAGTTGCTTAAAGGATTGCAATAATTAATTATAAACACTTCAAAACTCTTTGTATGGAAAAGAAAAGTTTTGAAGAAAGACCACATACTACTATTATTTTGTTACTTTTTTTTTACAATTTTTTTTTTAATCTAGACATTTTTAAACACTTACCAAACTGCAAGGAAAATTTTCCACAAGAAATAATAAATTTATCTAAACCCATCATTTCATTGTTACTGTTTCTAAAATTCTTAATGACTTCCAAACAAATTTCCCAAATCCTTTCTGGATTTGGGAAAATGTGGGGTTTATTTTATTTTCCCTTTATTCAGTGCTGTGTGATATTCTCATTCATATCTCCATACAAGTCTATTTAAAACTACCTTTCAGGGCTTTCAAACAGTAACTTAAGTGTCACACTTAAGTCACTGCGTAGTATGTGACTTTTAGATTGTTTTTTACTAGACTGTTATAAGAGTGTCCTGGAATGCAGGTGTCCCACCTCTATGTTCAATACTTATTCTTTAAGCAGAAGAGTCATTCTAAGTCTTGTGCTCAATAATAACTGAAGGATTTCCTATGAAACAACAGTTGTAACAGATGATTTCACAGTTTCATGAACAAGCTGTTGTTTTGGAAGATAGGAGCTATGGACTTAAGGTCCCTCAGGTAGATGTGGAACTGGGGTCTTCAGTCACTTCCTGCATCATAAGAGTTTTTGAATCCAGCTCTTCAATTCCTCTTCTTTTACAATAAATTTCATGTTTCATTTCACTATAATACATTTATTCAATCTGAATTTTCAGATTCTTAAAAACTCTACCTATAAGAAAGATACAATGTCAGATATGTTCTGATCCTGTGGGATCTGATGCAACTAAAAGAACCTCTTTGCTAAACATAGCAACCCTTAAAAAGAGTCTTGGAAAACAGATGTACTAATAGTATTGAATGGAAAACACTATATACTCACCACCATCCATTCTTTAGCTTAGGATGGAAAATAAATGACACCAGTATTCAGAAGTTCCTATTTAAAGATTCATTGTGCCTCTGGCAAATGTCAACAATCAGGATGGGAGAGAGGAAAGTGTAGGTGATCATAAAGGGAGAATTTGGCTCTCAGTTTGTATTCAGAATTTCCCTGCAGGAAAGGGCGGAGGTAGAGAAGGTGAAATTTCACCTACTCTCTAGAAATGCATTATTTTAATTTGAGAGGTCCTCAAGATAGGGCTGTATTTCTGAGATATCTGAACTGTAGTAAATGCTTTGTTCCACAAAATCTGACAACTACAGATTAAATCAATGTGCACAGTTGGTAGCGACACTGTTTTAACAGCAGTGAAATAGAATGGCTGGTTCTATGACAAAAATATCTTTTTAATTGTCCAGTCTGGGCAATGACCCAAGACAAAAACAAGCAGGCTAATTGGCCCATTGCCAGATACCTCAAGAAACAATTATGATATTGTTCTTCTATTCCTTGTGTTGGCTGAGTTCCTATTTCTTAATCTGTCTATTAGAGCGGACATTATTATTCTCTCTTTACTTGTTTTTTAAGATGCATTTTTAGAATTTTTCTTTTTATCTATAGTTCAGCCTCTTTCTCACACATTTCTGCCTTGCTACTGAATTTTCTCATCTATTCCATTTCTGTGTGGAAAATGGGATTGTTTGTTTGATTTGGTTTGTTTGTTTGTTTGTTTGTTTGTTTTTTCCTGGCATTGTTTGTTTGTGTTAGTTGTGAGGTTAGCGTAATTCTATCTAGTTTCCATTCACTTCTCTAATTTACCCAGAATGTGATCATGCTATGAAATACTGAAAAAGAAGTCAATTGTACCTTTAGAAAAGAGAATTGTACTAAAGGGTCCCATTCTTCAGGAAAAAAAGAAGGCATCAAAGGAAAGATTACCACAGATGACATATATTGGTGAGCTGGCATGCAGGCAGTAAGTTCGAGAGAAGTGTCCAAAAAGGCAACTTAGCACAGAAATAAGTGCTGAGGGAAGCACACAGATATTCACATTACAGTGAAGAAGCCATCTGGAAGACACACAACATCCATTATTGTGCTTCCCTATGCTCTGTATGAGGCACTTGAATGGAAGCAAGAATGTTTTTGTTCAAGAATGTTTCATGTTCTTGGCACTGATGGAAGCAAGAATGAAGAAACAAGGTTTTCAGCTGAGGTGATGTCAGAGGACCTTGCCACTGTCATTGCTGATGAGTTTTTTGTTTCCATTTACAGGGGAAAATTAAAACTAAGAAATTCAAAAGGAGTTTAAAAAGTATGCACAGTGATATTCTCTGTAATGTGAATCTTATTACAGCAGTCTGGATACTGTGGCATGTATGAAATTGCTTTAATAGTAAACTTAATGCAAGTCTGTCCCTCATGCAGAGTCCTGCTGACTGTTCCTTGTGACTTGAAAGGGGAAAGAATTGACATTAAGAAATTAGGAATGATAAATAGGTCGGAGAAGGGAAGATAGTTCCATTTTGAGAAGTAACAGTGGACAGAATGGAAAGCCTACTCCTCAGAGGAGTAGGGAAGCACCAGTCTCTTCTGACCTCATTCGCTCTCAGGATAGAGCCTGGGGGGAAGGAATTCTAAAAAAAAGGTCCCTAGGGAGTTACGAATGAAAAATGCTTTTAAGCATAAAGTAGATCACATTTTATTTAGTTTGTTTCTCTGTGACCCTATCTCATACTTTTAAGTTGAGATCTTCAATTCTGGTTTTTCCATAGAAAACCAACACATTTACTCCATTGTCTGATATTAAAAATGAACCCAGAAATAGCTGTCAGTCCAGGGAACACATGTCTCTAGTAGTAGTGAACTGATTAAAGTGATGAATTAAAGCAACTGCTAGGGCACACCAGTAACATAACAGACATTTTGGAGGACCAGAAGCTGGGTTAGCCTTCAAACACACTCAGCTGGAGAGCTGAGATTGCCAGGCACCAACTTCTAAGGAAAAGCCTAACCCGGACTGCACCAGCCAGCAGGTTGCAGGCAGCAGAGACACAGCACTCAGCCCTGGGCCATTCCCAAGCTGTCATGCATGCTCAAAGCTTGACATCATCGAATCACAGAATCATAGAATTGTTTAGGTTGGAAGGAACTTTAAATATCATCTAGTTCTAATCCGCTTGCCATGGGCAGGGACACCTCTCACTAGACCAGGTTGCTTAAAGCCCCATCCCACCTGGCCTTGAACAGTTCCAGGAATGGGGCATCCACAACTTCTCTGGGAAACCTCTTCAGTGCCTTATCACTCTCAGAATAAAAAAATTTCTTCCATTTCACATATTTAGGCATTGCCAAGCTGGGTATTACAATGCCCTGGTTCTTTTGAGATCTGGAACTTTTGTCATGAAAAATGTATGTGTATAAGCAGATTTTTGGCAGAACACTTTAGAAAATGTTCAGAAGGAATGAATCTCGAATATTTCTCCAAGATGAACTGGAGGAACTGTGTCTGTCCCTTCAGCATTAAGGTTAACACTGAAGAAGCACATTAATAGGAACAGCGTGCCACTAAACATACCATCAAAGCAAAACTGAAGAAATTATGTGGCTCTCTTTCTCCTTTCTGCAATCCCAGTGGCCCTTTTGAAACACAGGGAAAAAGCAAGCACAGATCCACTCAGACACAGAGATCTTCATCCTGTCTGTACTGATTAAAGAGAAAACCACATCACCCACGACCTCACTAAAATATTCATTTTTATCTGTAGCCCTTTGTTGGCAGAAAGTGATCAGAGCGATTGCATTTCAGCAGTAACAAAGTTAGAATTGATTATTATTATCATTTTTAATGGAAAGCAATTGTCCTTGCAGGGTGAAATTTAAAGATAACAAGCTGGAACCATGAACGGTTTTATTAACATAGTGAGCTGAATTCCTCTCCCCCCTCCAAACACAAACCCATGCTGCGCCTATGAAATGAAAGCTGTCTTTAATGAAACAAGGAAATGACATGACTGAATGAATGGAGCTGCCTAACAGACCTGTGGCTGGTAACTGAAGAAACTCTTGCTGAGAGAAATGGACTGTGAACGTTCATTACAAAAACACTGATTAAGAGATAAAGGACAACAATCTGACCCCAAAACAAATGTCATTTAAGATCTGTCCCCTATCAGCTTTTTATCCTCACCTATAAATTTCTCTTGAAGTATTGGAGACGTAACCCAAAGAGCTTTCTTGCAGCCTGCTGGCCATTTCAGCAAAGGTCATCTTTAATTAGAGTTACTGTCTGGAAATAAAAGTTAAGTACATGTTTCTGTACAATTTAGGAGACTGCCTGTAATTACTGGGAGAATATATGCTTCTTATCAGTATCTCAGACATGATTGTGCTATATTTTTTTTGTTCATATAGTGCAGTTGCTCTTAATTTTTTCCCCATCCCTTCTTCTTTCAGGGTTGTTTTGAAACATTAGTATCTTTATGTCCAGCTATACAAAACAGCTGTATCCAGTATCCTCTTTTTACAGAGGGAGAAGGGTGTAACCCTGGTGGTTGTGTGAGCAAGGACAGCATTAGATCCCTGTATTGTAGTGACTCATTCAACCTGGTAAATCCTTGTCTTTTGTTTTTGTTTTTTTTTTTTAATGGTCAGACTGGTCTAGTTCCTCTTCTTTAATAACTCATTTTGTGATAGTTCCTATCTTTTTAGGCCAGATTTTTTGCAGTTTTCCTTAGTTTTATAGATTTCATTACTTTTTTGTTTCTCTTCACCATCTGCTCATAAGTTTTCACTTAGTTTCCTGAAGAATATAAGCAAAAAAGACTGTACTAGCTCTGATCAAGTGTTTAGTTATCTTATTGTCACACCTTTGATAGTTGTCAGTAATGAATATTAAAAAAGCAGGTAAATAAGGCTTATTCCCTCTGTATGGCTTCCCAGCTTCTAGCAGTTAGCAATTAAAGGATTTCCTTTGCAGTAGTTTGTGTCCAGGTCATTGACTCTGTTAGCCTGCTCACAGCCTCTTCTACATCTATTATTTTTCTAGTTTATATCTATTTTTAGTCTACACAACATGTTGTGGCACTACTAGCACAATCTGTGAAAAGAAGTTCTTCCTGGTTTTTTTTGGATTGTAATCATGCTACTTTTTAATTTCATTGGATGACTTCATACTTGGCTTCTGTGAGAAATATCCCAACTTCATTCATGATTTTATGAATCTTGACCTGTACTATACTAACTTTTAGATGTCCTCTATCCATCATGAGGACTCTTGCACTTTTTGCTTATTACTTTTTGTTTCCTCTTGGATGAGGTTAGCTCAGTACTTCTGGTCATTCTTGTTTCCAGTGTTGTTCCTTTTACATCCAACTATATCCTTTTTGAGATAAGGAAACTAGAACTGCATGCAGCATTCAAGAATAGATGCAAAATATTGTCTGTGTTTGCTTGCTTGCATGTTTTCCTTTCTTGCTTTTTAAATGTATATGTACTTTCTGCATGGCATTTTTTAGCACTGATGTTTTCCTAATTTGTACACAGTGCTCCCCAGTTATCTTTTCTACCTCTTCTAGTGGACATCATGGTAGGTGTAAATAAGTATGTTGTTTTTGTCTACTGTGTGTATTACTTTGCATTCAAGAATACTGAGTTCAACTTAATTTTTTCCATGGTCATTCCTAAGTTTAATTACCCTGAAAAAAATCTGTATATGGTCTGTTATCATGATAATTAAAATAAAGTGCTTAAAATACTAGTAGATAACATATTTTGTATTAGAATTTTGTTTGACTTTTGGTATAAGTAATGTCTGGTACTCATGATCTCATGGTATTCTTTCTCTATATTTTTTCCAAAATCTTTCCTGTAAGTGGAAGGCAGGGGGGTGGGGTAGAGGTGTTTGGATCAGATAACCTTCAGAAGTCCTTTCAAATCTCAACCAGTCTGTCATCCTGTGATTCTACCATAGTACTTATTTTGGGCATTTCTTTCCTACATGGCCAGAGTATGGTATGGGAACCCCCTATAGCTTTCTATCTATATTGATATAAAGAGTCAGTCCACTTAGCTTTTCTGTCATTTTCCTTTAGTTTTTCTTTCCAACAGAGTTCTCTATTGGCAATACTACCTCTCAGCAAGCTTCCTACTCATGAGGATTTCAAAATGCTTTTATTACTAGTTTTTATGCCCTTAGCAAGTTGCTCAAAAAATATTTTCTGGTTGGTCTTATTATAGTTTACATTTAACCTGCTGAACTTTAATCTTTTTTCCATTTTCTTCAGCTGAATATTACTTCTGATTTTGTGGCATGCATTTTAGTCTTTTGGTAGCTTGGTGGTGTGTATATTTACTGTGAGTTTCTAATTTAATGACTTTTAAATACTTTTTATTCCTATTTCCTTTCAAATAAAAAGGTCTATCATAAAAGGCTTCTTGAAATAAAGATTTTTAAGGATAAATAATACATAGTACATTTCAGGATTATTTTTTTTCTTCAGTCATTAAGACTGTTTCATTCAAGTATATTATGGTTACTGTTAAAGAATGAATCTTCAATATTAGGATTTATGGATTTTCAGTTATTTTTTTTATCTCAAAGAATTGTTGAACGCACCATTATTACTTGTCAGTCCTCAGTGCTGTGACAGTAAGTTACTTCTTCAGCTAACTCTGAAAAGTGGAACACAACTTCCTTCCATGTACTACAACTGACTCTACAGATAGTGATAGCCTTGCAGGCTAAGGGGTTGCTTCTTGACCTTATAACTATTACTGGAAATTCTTCCCAAACTGTATTAAGAAATGAATTTTTTAATTAACACAACAAGGAAATTCCTTTGAAATTCTGATTCCTGGTGCTTTTAGCAGCGAAAACCCAAGATTCTTCCCCCTCTTACGTCTTATTATTTTTGGACACTTTTTTTGTTGTTTATCAAAAAAAAACACTTACACTAATATAACTTGTGAAGTAAAATGCCCCTTTGGCAACTATCCCAGAACAACAATTATAAACACATGTTTAAGTTTTAAGCAGCGTTGTACACTAGATAATTTATCATTTCCTTGCTATAACCATTTCATTTCAAGCCATTAGTCAGACCTGTATAAATAAATCACAACTAACAAAATGTTAATAATCCATATATAAAGGAAATGACATTGTTGCCTTTTCTGTATATGCAAAGAAAAGTTGTAAGGAAAATATAATAGAGGTGTAAAATGCTTACTTTGCTTTCTACCTTATTAAATTATATTCCTGAACATTTTGTTTGACTGGGGAATTTGGCCTTTCGATAACACTGGTCTTATTTCTCTATTTTCAAGTATACATTCCATTGTGTTTTGTTTGGCTGAGGAACCCTTCCCTCACTCTTCTAGTCTGTAAGTTAGTCATCATATTTCCCAAATTACTTTGAGCTGAGAGTATGCTTTCCAGGGGTGCATGTCATATAAATCTAGCATGTAGGCTGATGAGAAACAGTTATACTACTGCTTACTGAGATTTTTTTTCACCAAAAATCACTGAAGATTTGAAACATAATTTACCTACATTTTGAAGGAGGAATATAGGCATTTGAATGTGACCCACTGCTGATTGCTGTCTGCATTAATGTATTGACTGTGTGAGTGCTCCTAGCAATAAGTTTTTTCTTTACCTTAATAAAAGTGGCTATGATTAAGACTTTAAAAGAACTTTTCTTGTTCTAGAAAGTGGATCTAAGAAAAAGACTACACAACTTAAAAAATGTCATTTTCAAACACTCCAGGAAATTTTCAAATAACTTAGATAAGTGTTTTGATCTATGCATTTTTTAAAATTAGACCAGGGTGGGCCAAGGAAAAGCCTATCAACCTAAACCCATTAAGAGTGTCATGAATGAAGGGAAGATGGGGGAGAGGACAGGGGGATTGTCTTTCATGAGCCCTCTGTTTGATTGTGATTATATTTAAATTTGAGAGCTTATTATATTTACAGCTGTGACTACATTGCTATGACAGCAACCACACTGCTATCCCTTTTACAGTTAAAGGACAACTATTTACATATCCCTTCATACATCCTGCGTTTCATTCCTTTCTTAAACCCATTTCAAATGTGAATTATAAATAAATACAATTTGCCTGTCCCTTCACCTATCTTTGTCTGGGAGAAGTTACTTAAGAGTAGCTGACATGCAAGTAGTTGGACAGGGAGGACTAGTTGTTTAAAGTCTTCTGAGGTTGTGACTCTTGACACTTTGTTTAAATTTTCACCCTTTCTTCCTTGAAACCCAAACCATGCTATGCGTCCTGCTTTCTGACACACGTCTCATTGTCACAATACTACAGCTCAAGAGCAAGCGAGTCACTCTCTTGTTTCTTGGAAAGAGGGGCCCGTCTGCTTGTCTGTCTGTCTGTCATGTGTGAACTCCTGCTGCTCCCCAGAGAGCCAGCAGAAAGCAAATCTCATAGTGCCTGCCATTTCCTAGCCAACACCAGCACAATGGAGAGCATGTAAACAGTTGGCTGGGCTGATTGTTACAATGACTGAAGCAAATCAAGGGCAGCTTTGCCAGGAACAATGAAATCTGCACTCTGTATGCAAATTCCTCCCTGCTTTCACTTCTGTTTCCCATATGTGCCAGCATGGTCTTAGCAAACCTCCTATGAACTATATAACAAGTTGCAAAACCTTGCAGATCACTGGTCTTTTATTATAAGCTTTCATTTTCACTTTACACAAAACATGCCTGAAAGCGCAACCTGGGTGCACAACTGTACTCCTTCAGGCAGCTGTAGTTTCTCCACCCTCATTTCTTTTTAATACTGGGTTTTGTCTTCTTATTTGCAGTGTTATTAGATAAAGAAATACAAAAATGAGACTAGGAAAGGGTGACTGCATTCTGTGAATACCATGATTCTCCATATATTTCTGTCAATCACAGCACAGGCTGGCTATTAGATTTATCAAAGTCATTATGGTTCAGGAATGCCTTACATCACTTAGGAAACAGCATTATTTTTGTCTTTCTTGCAGAAATAACCTGGTATGTCAATGCTGAGGTTCCAGCACCTGCTTTACCCTTTGCTATGGGTGAATGGTCACATGCCAGGTATTGAATTTAAGCATTTGCTCTCCTTAGTGATGTGAAGCTTAAGAGGTTCAAGAGGCCAATTTCCCAGCTTTCAATGATGCACTAAACTGCTCCATGCAAGCTGTTTTATTTTGTGCTGCTGGAAATGTATTGGTCATTTCTGGGCCCTTATGCAGAAACAGAGTTATACTGTTAATTCAGTTATAAATATTTCTGCTTTGTCAGAATACACATTTTCACTCAGCCCATTCTTACATGTAGTTGCAATTGGGATGGTTTGGTTTGACTTTTAGCAGTCATTACTAACGGGCATTTAATGGATACTCTAACTCCATTTAATGGACACAGTTTGAGTTGTAAGAGAGTGTTGTAATTTTGTTTCTAGAGACTTCACCTCACCTCAAGTTGGAAAATTATTTCAAAACTTTTTGTATGAATGAACCACAACTTAGGGTTGTCCTCAAGGGGTACCACACCTGGTGATGTACGTGGTTGCTGGCTGTGGTTTGCTGTATTGCTTGGCTTGTGCTGATAAACCTGGCTTTGCACACATGCTGTGTTGCATATTACAAAACATGGCATGCATCCAGCACAGTATCTATGAATGCTGAGGAAGGGTGAGGGAGAGGATTTCATCACAAAATAATTATTGCTTTCTTGTTTTGGTTCCTGATGGGAGAACTGTTTGGTTTCACGTTAATTGGTTTCATTTACACATTGAGATCTTGTCCAGACAATCAATTTTTTGTCCCTAATTTTCTGGAGATGGCATGATAGGACTGAAGACCTGAATCAGATGTCTCTGAATTAAGGCTCTCTAAGGATTTCAAGGGGAGATTTTTGGATCAGTCTGCAAGACACAGAAACATAATCTCTCAAGTGCTTTCTATCTTCAGGAGTGAGGCTTGTGTGAATGGAGCAGAAACATGGGCAACAACGAGTAAGCAGATCAGTGAAATGAACTGAAGGGAAAAAAGCAGATAGCAAGCAGAAACACTCTCATACTGTGGGAAGGTAGTGGAAGATAGGATCCAAACTGAAATTGATAAGCCAGAATCTAATATTGCTGAAGAAGACAGTCACAAGCCCACACTGGGTTAGTTTTGTAGCTGTGATCTATGACCCTGAAAAGGTCAGTCAGTGTGAACCGAAAGCAACCTGAAACTAAAGCTGGATGTTCTGAGGACTACACAGAAGCCTGGATGGAAAAACAGTTATGGAGGTATTTGTATTAAGAGAGTGAGCAATTTTTATTTGTGTGTTGTATGTTACCACAAAAAGCAAATCAAAACCATTTAAATTGGTTTCTTCATATCTTCTCTTTTCTTTCTCTTTTTCTTTTGCCTTTCTGCCTGCAACAAGATCCCTCCTTACAAGGAGCTAAACAGTGTCACTTGTAGCCAGCTATCAACAGAGTATCCATATCTCAAGTACAGCAGCTTTGAATGCTTTGTCTAAAAGCACGTTTCCATTGTTAGTGTAAAACTGCACAGATTCAGTTGTGTGGTAAGGTGACCAGCTTTCACCATCAGAAAAACCTTTGGTGAAAGTGTTGTGTACATCTGGCTTGGACATAAACATTAGCTCAGTGACAAGCAATCTCCTTTCTAACGTTTCTGTATAAGCAGAACAGTAGTGAGACTTATCTTTAAAAACCTCTGAGCTAATCCTTCTTAAAGATATTTTGCTTGATATTATGTCCTTTTTTTTTTCAAAACTTACGGATATAAGAAATCTTTCAGTCAGTTCATGTTTATATCATTAATGTATTAAGAAATGAGTGACCAATTGGCCTGTAAAACCTGGTTTAACAAAAACTTCTACTTAGCACACAGTTTCAGAATTTATTCAATATTAAAGAAAACAAATAAAAGAAGGAAGTAAAACAAATGCTTTAGTTAGACCCTTCCTGATGACATTCTACTTTAATTTGCCTTCATTCTTCTTTGCTTTCAGTCCAGACATTTGATCTTTATAAAATATACTTTCCGGCAAAAGAAAATATTATACATTCTTACCCGCAAAGCATCCAGATTGTTCATTACTTGATCAGTTATGGAAGCAAAGTCTTACAGTTTGGATTGTTTAAAGAAGCTGTATTTAACTTATGGTTAAGTATTGTTCTCCGAAGACTTTGTTTAAAAGACCAGAGAAAGCTCTTGTCCTGTGTATTTTTTTTTATCCAAATAACTGTTGAATTGTAGATAAAGATTGCTTTCAGTGGAATTATGGTCAGCATGCTACAATATGTATTGGAAAAAATAAAATTATTGCAGGGGGCAATTGCTACAAATTATGAAGGTTATATATCAATTCTTTACAAGGTAAGGCTTCCAATATAAATCAATCCATTAGCCCATGTCCCTTGGTTGTTGTTTATGGCAATACTGACAAAAGTGCAGAGCTTTACATCAGAGAGGGTGTGCAGAGCATGCAAATAGATAAATAGCTATTACCTGGAGGAAGCAGTACAGCAACAAACGAAGTTTAGATTTTTCTATCAAGTCAGCACTTTAGCAGGGCAATTCAAGTTTGTGACCTCCTGTCACATACCTGAGTTAGAGCCAACACCAATTGGCTGCAGAAGTGTAGAGATCATTTCTCTTATAATCCCCCCTGTTATATTTCTTGCGATGGAATTTTGACATATGTCAGGCATAATTTCCCATTTTTAAAGAGGCAGAATTTAATTTTATTTCCCCCTTTTCTCCTGGGTGTTTTAGAAATGGGAGTTCATAAAATTTAGACAAATATTACAGAGTTATGACTAGAACAGCCTATCTTTTTGTGGGTTTTTTTTTGGTTGTTCAAGAACAAATATATTTTACTGCAAATTGTTCCTTGCTTTTTACTAAGGGAGTTTTGTGTTTGGTATTATCCTTTGAAGTGACATAGATTGATACTTTCCCTTTTTCATCTTCTTATATTTAAAAGTGCATTTCACAACTGAAGAAAACCCATCACATTTTCAATAGAACTTTGTATTAGATTTGACATTATTTCAAATGTTACAAGTTTGTTTACCAGCATGCAGAGCAGTAAATAATGAGATCTGGAATGCCCATTTAAAGGTAAATGGAATAAAAATCGGTTAAGTATACTTATATCAATTTCATTCACGTAAAATATCATTGATATCTGAATATTTAGATACTACACAGAGGAAATTCCCACTAAATTGCAGCTGACCTCAACTATGTCAAATATTTTCAAAGCCAAATAAATAGAAAGATTTCTTTACTTATTTTCTAGCACATTATTTCTCACTTCTATCATCAAATTCCCATTTTTTAAGACTTATTAGCTAAACACAAGTTTCTTCAACACATTGTACAGTCTTATTTGCATTTTAGAATAGGGTTCTTGTTTTACATGATGTTACTCTTGTGCAGGGAACGGTAAAACCTGTGGTGCTAAATGATTCAAAATAGCTCCATCAGATTAGACTTCTACAACATTTGTAGGTATATTAATAACGGAGATAATTAAATATTTCAGAATGAAAAATTTTGCTTTAGTTTTTTTCTTGCTTGTAAACTATCTTCTGTAAGATTTGTTGTATTAAGCAAAGATTCTCTGCTAGTGTAAGTCAGTGTGTTTTCACTTCATGCAGTACAAGATGAGGATCTAGACAGTGAAAAGTTCATAAATATTCATCTTGCTCGATGTGCAACTCAGTTTTGACTGGATGATAAATCACAGGGTTTCTTTTCCTTCATGAAAAGATTGTGTAAGAATTTGATGAACATATGTTTCTGAGTACAAAAGTGCAGGGCAGAAGGAGTTTTAACAAAAATTGGTGCATACAACATTATTGTTTCTTTTTTTCTACAACTCTTTGTGTCAGTAAAATTAAGAACTTTAAAAGGTATAAGACAAACAGAATGCCATGAGAGTCACAGAGAACCAAAATTTTGTGCAAATTTGATTTTTTATTTGAGAAAACCCCACAGTCTTTCAATTCTGAACAATCTGTTTGTACAATTTCACAGGTATAATCTTTGCTTTATTGAACTTCCAATAGTTTTTAGACTGATTAACCAGCTTCTTACAATAACTTTTAGACTTTGACATTTCAACCAATCTTAAATAAATTATTAAAAAACTGGAAGAAATCACTGTAATCTTCTGATTGGAACCCCATAACGCTGATCAGAACACTATATTGCTGTTTGAGTAAAGATGTGTATTTAAAAGGATAACACTCCATTTTGGTTTACAAGTTGTCATTAGTAAAGAGACTTTATGTCAACTTTTGCCAAGTTTGCCAAGTTTGCTTTAATTGTTCCTTAAGTTGGCTCTTGAAAATTTATTTTCTATTTCTTATTATCTAGTTTCTATTTATCTATTATTATCTATTATCTATATCTATTATCAATCTTATTATATATTTCTATTTCTATTATCTTATTATCTAGGCTGGGAGATAATGACCTGTGCAACTGTCTCATTTTTCACTTGACGGGGTAAAATTACACCCAAAACAAGTGAATAGAGAATCTGAGATTTCTGATTCAGATAGAATGAAGATCACAAATTTCACATTCATATATGAATTATCCACAAGAGTTTGTTCTTCCATGTTTTAGAGAGTTCAAAAGCTTCATAAAACTGAGTACTATTCTGATAATGAAGTTTTATTGACTATCAGTGAGAAAGGGAAGAAGATCCTAAATTATTTATCTGGCATTCAGTTTGAATCAAGGAATTTTTTTTCCATGGGAAATACAGAATATAAGAAAAATATTGCTACCTTGCCTTTTCAGTAGAAATGTGATCAGAAACAGCTGTGAGTACAGACTCAAATAGATATAGGCACAGTCTGTGTATCAAGATAAAACAGTAGTACAAGTACAATAAACAGTTCCTGGGTTGTAGGACTTCAGAATCACTGAAAAAAATAACTAGGATCATCTGATTTGCCTTTCACACAAGAGGGACATTTTTCTGCCCTAAAACACAGTTACAGAGCCTAACATTGACTCAACAAGGACACGTGACTTGCTTACTAGTGACTAGAGCTTCTTCTAAACCTTGGTTAAACTTTTACTGCACGTTAAAGAAGTCAAAATCTCAGGACCCCACAGTACTGTAGAAGCACCTGTGGCTGTATCTAGACAGACTCAGGCTTAAATACTCTTCCACAACTATTTGGTCATCAACACACTCCCTTACAGGCGGTTTTGGCTTTTGCCATGTTGTGGGCACTGAGACACTGTCTGTGGCTGCTGCAAGGGATGGTACAAGTCAGGGATGGCACAAGGCAGGGACAGCTCACTGATGGTACAGTGAAGACTATCCTGGGATGGGAGAAAGCTTGGGTGTATAGGTGGGAGTATTGCTGTATCCTCCTGTATGAAGGCTGATGAGTAGGCCAAATAACATTTTATTTGTTATCACAGTTTTTGTGAATGCTTAACAAGATGGTTGTATGGCCTAAAAAAGCTATAGACTAAAAGTCTGAAAAGCAAGAGATACCGGGTAGAGAGAGAAAAAACTGAGAGAGAAATGTGAAAGACAGAACCTGTAGTCAGTGATCTCAGCACACTGGTTGCTCTTTCCATTGAAAACATTGCAGAATGATTTTTGGTGTCTACATGTTACAGATTGTCTTTAAAACTATTGGAAATGATGCCACATGAAGGCATTTCTGGGCCATAAAAATCCAAATAATGGCTAGAGAGTTGTTTTTACTTCCAGTTGATACTAAAATAAATATGTGGTAGAATCATCTCATTAATCGTTACTTGCTTATGACTGTTTCTCTGAGATAGAGGAGACTCATACCTGCCTGCACACTCCGTGGTTAAGGCTCTACTCCTTCCTAAGTGACTCACAGTCTGAATGTGACTCAGATCCTTGGTTTTGTACTCCATGAGCTAAAAGGAGTCTTTGAAATGACATCTGCCTGTCTTCTAGTCATCAGACTGAAAGATCAATCATCAGACTTAAGCCATTTACTTGAATAAATGGTCTCCCACTCTATGGTGACACAATGCCCTCCCCCTCTATGAGCTGCACTATGATCTCAGAAACGCTTGTAAGGCCTCAGCCTTGATGAACAACCTCTGGGCTACACTCCTCTTGAGCTTATCAGAAACACTGTCTGCTCCCAAGAATTTATGTTGTCTAACAATCTCCTGTTTTCTAACCAGCTGCCCTGGAAAATTATTTTTCTTTCCTCACTAACAGTCCAAAGGAAAAAACACTCTTGTTACTGAATTTTCAAAGAAAGTTACTGACCTGAATTGCGGCCAGGATGGAAAATTGCTATGACGAAAGCCATATCTTTTGCAACCCTTTAAATAGTGGTCCTTAAGTGAGACCCTTTGAGCTCTCCCGGACCACAGTGGGCTGTGACCAGCAATCTCACTCTGAGTGGCACACCTCTCAGAGCCAGAGAACTCTCATTTGCTGTACTTGAAGAACTGCTGTCGAACTGTGTGTTTTAACCATCTAGGAATCAGTAGAGTGAACTTTGATAATGAGCTTTGTTGTGCTTTCACTTTTGCATTAAACCTGTCTTTGTCAATACCTTTTGCTGGTGATTCTTTGAGCGACCTAAACAGTGACAGACCGTATCCTACCCTTTCTCAGCAGCACTCATAATGACAAAGAAACAAAGGAACTCCAATGTTCAGAAAGTGTAGCGGACTGCAGATTTCTCATGTGAAGGCACAGGATGACCAATCCCTTCCCCGATGTCTCCTATGGATGGTTGAATCTTCCAATGTCCTTCTCCAGGTAGGTATGTCTTGGGGAGGAATGGGGGACAAGTTAGTCCACATACAACAAAAAATTAGTAACTTTTATGTGAATGCAATTTAGTGAAGATTAGTCACATTCTTCAAAGGGGATGAGGGTGATGATCTCTATTCTAGATACTATTTACCTTTTTTCATTAAGAATTTGCCTGATCTGGAGACTTTTATCGGAGTGCTATGAATCCCTGTGTATTAGGATTAATAATTAAAGTACTAATCTATTTTTAACTGTAAAATTTCAAATGCAGCCATAATACAGTTGCACAGAATCTACTTAGCATGCTTGTTGCAAAAAAGGACCTATGATATTTTCATGAATGTTTTATATTGCAGATAGGCAGAATCATTCAGTTCTTAATGGTGCCTAATAATAGCATTGCAAACAGTCTTCCAAGGAGGAAAGCTGTGTTGCTAAATTTATATGGTGTCACCTATCTCACCAAAAATAAGCCTTCTAATGATTACAAGATTATTCTGCATAAGACAGGCACACACACACACACGCATGCACACAATGCACTGACACACTCCCTCATCTCTTTCTCTCTCTGTTTACAGACACTCACATGGAGTAAGCAGCAATGCATGATGCTCATCTTTTAAAAGGGTAACAACTTCAGCCTCACTAAATTACCATTTTTCCGCCACAACTGTATGTACCTGAGTAGATGATGAAAATAAGATAAATAGTGAAAGATACAGCAAACTGACATTTTAATCACTGTTATCGCTCTAGTCACATTTCAATGTTTTGCTGAAGAGCAGAAACTGGAAAGAATGAGAGGTAACGAGATAAGGAGAAATGCTTGTCATGACGTGCCGCTGCTTATCAGCATGTTCTTGTCTGAGCACACATCATATATTTCTTTCAACACTTTCTACATTGTCCTTCATACAAATATGCTAGAAATGATGGAATGATTTACAGGGAAAAAAAAAATTACAGTAACCTTAGAGTGTGCTTTTGTTGTTGCTCATTTTTCAAAGTATTGTTAATGATTGTGTATGTCACATGAGGTTGTTCCTGCTTCCTCTCTAAAAGAATATAACTTCCAAATCAGGAAAGGGGTAAGAGGAAATCACTGAGGCTTCAACTTCATGGAGGATTAGTCAGGAGATGATTAGTAAGTAGGTGACCAGAACCTAAGTAATCTAAGAACTCTTTTTTTCCCTCCTGGAAGGGATTTATTAAATCCAGGAAATCTTTTTAGCTATTCAGATTGCTATGACACTTAGTGACTCAAATGGGAAATTTCACCAAGTTCTCTCATCAGATAACTATTTGATGACCGGTTTTAAAAAGGACACAGTTAGATTCCTATCTAACTCAGTGTACCAAGGCTCCGGCCAGAAATGATTTTGCCAAGCCTTATCTTAAAAGCAGACAGTCACATTCCTGACCTATGACAGAAGAAGCAGTCTCTCCCTAAACACTCTTTGCTATTTGAGTATTTTTACTTAAGCAAATGTAGAAGAGACAAAACCAGCTGGTTCATTTATTTTGCCAGAATGTCTTACATAATTATTCACACCCATCTTTTTTTCCAATAGCTAAATGACAGAACATTTGAGGCATTCAAATGAGAGATCTCACAGAGACTCCATCCGTCTCTAATGCACAACAGAGCCACAGTCTGCAGGGAGATGCTCTCTAACCCACCTGGAAGTGGCTGTAGAACCAAGTCATTCCTCTGCTTTTCAAATAGTAACATTTATTGCTCTGTACAAGAGCAAAAAAAGTCTCTTTTTTTTCATAATGAAAATCTCAGGAAGTATTTGTTCTTAAGAATTCTTGCTCTTGAATACTTAGTTTTGTGATAATCTTTCTTGTTTTTCCAGCCAAAAACTTTCCTGATTTCGGGTCAGGCAATTCTGTTTTATAGGACTTTTTTTTTTAAACCAGAAGACAAAATTATTTTGACCTAGACAGTGAGGTGTGTGGATTTACTGAAAGAATCTGTATTTTATGGCTCTAATCTACCTGAGGATTAAAAAATTATATTAATTAATTTGAGGAGTTTCATTGGTTTTGCTATTCATTTATTTCTCTTTCAATTTAGGCTAAATTCATCCCAGTGTAGTATAAGTACAAGGTTCAAGAATTGCTTAATATTCATTACACTTTTAAAACTAAATGTTGTTTTTGTTGAAACTTCTACTAATGGATATATTTGCATCATATTATGACTTCACTGCTGTGAAGAGGCATTATATTCTGGTTACCAACAATTATCTCACTTCATCCATACACTGTTATGAAGTAATAATAATATGATATTCAAGAAAATAATATTATGTGTCTTCAATGCACCCAGAAAATTCAAGCTTATCTTATTACGCAGTTTGAGTCCCCAGCATTTTTGAACTTTTGTAATGATGTCCTGCCTCTTCCCTTGCAGGGAAGAAAATTATAGTAATCAGTGTGAAATTATTTAGAATACCACTGTCTGGACAAGCGTTGAGAAAATTTTTCATTGCACCATATGCAATTACAACTCAACCATCTTTGAACATTTATGGTAGCAATGTTCATGGACTTGGCTCACCTCAGTCAAAATATTCATTGAAAGTGTTTTCCAAATACGTATTTTGTGTCTCTATAATGACATGAGATAAAGCACAGCAGGACTCACTTTCCAGTTAGCATATATGTTCTACACTGAGAATTAGACTTCCGATGAGTCACAAAGTACTTGGATTTGGAGTCACTATTGAATATGAAAAACTCTAAAGAATTTAATAGATATTATATTAATAGCAGTCTTAGCTTAATTAGATTTGCCTCCCATTATCTTCCCTCTAGCAATTCACACAAACTTGGCTCTTTCACAGCACTTTAGAGGCTCTGTGCCTCCTTTCCAGCAGACTTTGTACTGCTTTACAGCAGCTGGAAGTGTGTGCCTAGCTCACATGCATGCAGACTTGCACCATGATGTATCTCAGCTATGTGTGATTTGCCATGCAGAGTGGGTCTTCTGCTGTGGGATATAATCTGAACCTCAGCTGAGTTCAGCTCAACCTGTTCCTGTTTTGGTTTCATGCACTACTATCTACTAGGACTTCAGTCTGTGTTAAATGTGTATTATAGCACTGTAAAACATACTAAGTTCAAAAGAAACTGTAGAGGATGGAACACATCAGGCATATGGGAAAAATATACATAAGTGTGGACAGTGTTTGTACTTTATTTTACAGGCCTAACCCTAAATAAAATTCCTCAGATATTTTCATTCTTGTGTTCAAAACTCTGCAAGTAAAATTTTATCTGATTCTTCATGATGAACTGTTTAAAATGTCTTGTGAATTATAATACAGTGTAAGTATTGTACTAGATGCAGACAAATGGATTTTTTCCCACTGAACTATGTATTGATTATCAAATGATAAATCCATGGCTGTTTATCTACAGGGAAAAAAACATTAGACCTCTATTCATTATCTGCAAAATTTTTCAGCAGTCAAAAGACCACTGTACTCCCACAAAGGCCTTATGTCTAACCATGATAGAATCAAAAAAAAAAAAAGTTTCCTTGTTAAAAATTAGCTAACATTATCCCACATTTTATAATCATGTCCATGTATCTGAGAAATCTTTGCTAATGGGAATCTGAAATGGAGAGTGAAAGTTCTGTGCTCATTTGATTTTTGTCTGGCCTAGCCAATAACACAGTAATTGATTTTACATTATTTTTCAGTGGCTTAAGGAGCTGTAATTAATCTCCTTACAGATTTGTTAAATGCAAATCCCATAAAGCAGTCTAATATGCTTATGAGACCAAAACACCAGGCCAGTGGCTTAGGATCTGTACTGTGCTGCTAAGCACACCCCTCTGTGTAGCTTTTACTGATGAGCTTACAGGCAGGAGTGGTGAGATGGTGAAAGCTGAATTCTGTGATTTGATGATCGTGTCTTACACAAGTGCTACCAAACATAAACACAATAGGGAAAGATTTTAATTTTGGCTGGTGTTCAAGACTTTGTTATAGGATGGCCAGTTAGAGATAATGAGTGTTTCTTCTGGCCTATTGTCATCTTGGCAGAAGATTCAAGGTGTTTACAGTAGGGCTTCCAGTTACTATCAATGCTCAGAGCTCTGCAGACATCTCTGAATATACAGAGGACAATAATCTTGAATTTGGAGGTGAAAAGAAAGAAGGTGTTAATACAAATGCTTACTTGCTAATTTTCAAGTAATTTTCAACTAATCTGAAGACCCAATATGACAAGGGGAAAAAAATCCTTACTTAGCTGGAGAAACAAAAGACATGCTATGTGATTAAAGGCTACTGAATCATTTGCTATTTTATGGTAGAAAATGCATAGAGAACGTAAAATTAACATGTATACATTTTTATATTCTAAGCTTTCTAACAGAGAGCCTTTAAATAGCATCAGTAAAAAAAATAAAAAGAAAGATCTGACAGGAACACAGAGCAGTTTCAACGCTGAATATAGATTTGGCTCCTTCAAGTGTGGATTAAAGTGAGCTTGAAATGAAATAAACAGGACAGCTTCAGAAGTGTAAAGCTGAAGGGAAGTCATCCATCACAATGGAGGAATGTTTGATCTGATGTACAGTAGTTTAGCTCACAACCTTCATTGCTAAAAACATCTATCTCTGTACTCACTGGAAGTTCCAATAATAAAAGGCATGTCCTGAAGAAATTCAATATGCCAAGTAATTGCAAGCATCAGTCTTATGGAATGTGTAAAAAATAGACACAGTGGACATCTAGATACATTCTGCTTCTCCTGTGCTTGACGAGAATGAAAAATAAGTCCCTTAACAACACTTACATAAATGTCTCAGTTATTTAACAAGTTTTTATATGATTTTCCATTCTTAAAGAATATTTTTAAATGTTTGGTTCTTAACTGTATGCTGATTGGTAACTGAATGTTCATAGGAACTTTCCTGTCTTTCTGTCTCCTTGTTCTAAACACTCCAATCTTATTAATCAATTAAAGATTTTTACTATGTTTATTACATATTGCGATTTCCACAGTATTCAGATGTATTGAGGAGTTCAATCTGCCCCAAAGGGCTTGTCTTCCAAAAATATTAAGCAGGCGGCAGTTCAGAAATAACCTGAGATAACTGCTTATGTTCAGTCTTGTGACAGATTATTTTTAAATACCTAGTTAAGTGTCATCCACAAATAGCCCTCAATAACAGATCCGATAATTTTATCAACTTTGTTTTTTTCTCTTCCTTTTCAATCATTTTAATTTATAATGTGTGAACAGAGTATCCTCCTTCCAGTCAACAAAAAAGAAGTTATTTTGACATTTTCAGGGAAAAAGAAAAATGCCATTTTCTCCTTGGAGAACATAGTTATAATTTCTGTGATACTTCAAGGTTAATTTCTGCTGTTTGAAAGAGATTGCACTTTGACTATGCTGCATCTTGACCCCTAATACACCTGTACAATGCAATGGCCTAAAGAGAACACAGAACTTATAGTAAATTCATAGCTTAATTGCAGCATGAACAAGCACTCAAATCTGGGGTACAAGTCCTTCTCCAGAATATATACATGAGATGCAAAAGCAAGAAAACAACATGCACAAACCTATAGAGTGATAAAGATATAGAATAGGTACCTAAATAATCCTATACTACTGGGTTGTAACTGCAAGTAAAGGGTACACTGACAAAGAAGTAAGGTGTTTCACAAAATTATGTTGAAAGAAGTTGTTGTAACACATTATCATAGGATTTCTTCATATTCAGATTAGAGCAAAACACAAAGATCATATTGAATAACATAATTTTAATTCCTCTATAACAATTGTAAATAGAAAATTTTCAGATTTCCTTGAATTTAATACATGTGTTTTGTGATGTGTTTTGGTTTTTGCTGAGTTTTCTTTTGTTTGTTTCTTTAATTGTGGCTATAGACTTGATGTTTTCAGACTTGAAAACATCAATTGGATGATCATCTTTGTTGGAGATAAAAATTTGCCTTGGCAAAGCACACAGCCTTTTACTTTATTGATTTTTTTTCTTGTTTTGATGTCTTCAAACTTCATGAAAGTGGAAAAGGTAGCCTTTGACCCCTTCTATTTTGATGAGTCACTGATTAACTCTCCTCTTTCAACAGCTGGTCCTCAAAATCCCTGGAGCAACAGCCATAGATGTAGAAATGCGTGGTTTTTCATATGCATCCATTGTGTGTGATAACCATAACATTTATCTAGATACTAAAATATATGAATAGAGAAAAAGACCATGTTTATTAAAATATACGTGGTGAATCAATACCAGTCATCTTTTTAGAAAATACTTGGAATTCTGCAGTGCTTGTAGATGCTTCTTCTTCCAAATACTTTTCCCTTTTTATGTGGGTTTTTTTTTACATATCTTAGTATAGACAGTAATTAGCTCATTTATCGCCTGTCTCTACCTCAATTTCTTCATCCATGAAGACTACATTTACACTACAATTTCCTGGTCTATGTTTTTAGTAACATAGGCATATGTCTTCTTATTAAAAAGAACAATCTTTTTTATTCTCCTGGAGAACGTGATTAGTTTCAAAGGTAGATGTCAAACCCATATTTTTGTATTCTCTTTTATCAAGTACCTTCTAGCTGGAGAACCACTTCTTTTCAGCACAAATCTTCGTAATTTAAGTAACCAGCGTACACAAGAACATTACCACCTTAAACCTTGTCAGTTCAATTTTGCACTTATCTTCATCACTTGCTATCTTATGGAAAGTCTCATTACTCTTCCCACTCTAAGTCGGGTCCTAGATCAATACAACAAAGGAAGTATTACAGCTTTTAGAAGGTAAAACACCCAAACAGTTTTAATTTAAAATTCCATCTAATGATGCCATAATATCATCAGACCATAGGAAGCTATGGTACAGGCAGTTTTAATATAGTCATGAGTTAACACATGGTAGTGTCGAACTACTCAAAGAACATTTAAGCTCAGGAAGGAAAGGGGTGAAAACTGTGATGGTTACAGTGGTGCACTTATTTATACATGCTGTATAGTCAGATGCCTCTAACAAAATTTCCTGGAAAACCAAAAGGTTAGCAACAAGTGTCACTGATGATTTGTTCCTTGGTGTTGCTTAGGAGGGAAAAATGGGTCTTATTAGTGTTCTCGTACTGGCATTAATGGAGATGTCACTGTTGGAGACAGTTTATGAAAAATTTAACAAATCTGGACATTTTAATACATGCCCATTGCAGTAAAAATAAGGTTTACCAAATCAAGTTGTTAATACCACATAAAAGGTCTTTCATGAAGGCTTATGTTGATAATACTTTATCATATATACTTTATCATATATATATATCATATATACTTTAGTTATTGCAGCACTCATAAACAGTATAGAACCTTTGTTAAATCTGATCTTGTTGTCCATGTACCCTTCATAACTCATACAGGAAATAGGGAAATCCCGTCAAAGGGTGGTAGCAGCGTCTCACATCATGACTGTCTGGAAGCCTTGACCGAAAAGTTTTATCTTAAAAACCATTGTGTCTTAGTAACAGAGAAAGATTGAACATTAGTAGTTTCAACACTTGCTGTATTAACAGTTGCTAAATGCAAATGATGAATATGGTAACTAGCTGAAATGCAGGCAGGTGTCTGGCATCTAAGTTTATTCTGTAACCCAATTCTTTCAATAGCAGAAAATGGAAATGAGAATACTGACGCATTTTGTGTGGGGCTTAACAGCACTAACACTGCTGGACTGCACTGAAAAAAATCCAGCTTTACTCATCTTCTCTATTCTGAGTTTGCATCTCTCTGTCATTATAAACCTAAAAGCAGCTCTAACACCACACGTAGTAATATTTCCTAGCCACTTAAATTTTTAAAAAGCAAGTTGCAAAGACCATATTAAGTAATTTAACACCTTAATAGGAATTACAAAACAACAGCTAGAAATGTACAGTCTTTTTTTGTCACACTGTTTTTAATGTGTACCTCAAGAAGCTGGAGTATGAATTGTGTGGCTGGAGTCAGAAATACCTCATAAAGATGAAAAATATAAACAGATGGCTCAGGTGTATCCTCTTGCTGAAGATCCCAGCTGTGATGGTCTTACCAGTGGCTGGAGGATTGACTTCTCTATTAATTAAGTAAAAATAGAAAATATGGCAGAGCTTCTTAAGGAATATAGCTATGACTGACAGAAAAGACAGTATAAGCATAAAGCAGCTTCCTAGTGATCTGAGAGAGAGAGAATAATCCTTCCTTGTCACTGCAGATGAGTTTATGTATCAGCTCCATTAAAGTTTGTTGTGGGTAACCCATGACAAAGTTATAGAATATCATAGAACAATAATTGACTGGAAAAGCAGCAGATTCATCATTGTAGAGAGCCATGTACAATGGATGAACTAGCAATCTGGCAACCTCTGGCAACCAAATCCCTGAACAAAAATCAAAGTAAAAATTGGTCTTGACAACACCTGAGCTGAACTTAAAAATTATTTGACTAATCTTTTAATGTATGTTCAGCTATATAGAAAAATCCCTGAACAATTCTGCAACCAATTAAATATGTCTACTGCTTTGCAAGGCCTCACAGTCTAACTAATTAACATATACTCTTAAGATGAGAGTAATTTTTTTCTGCCTGTATTTAGCTCTAAAGTATGCCGAAAGTTTATCTTTTTTTTTCCAGTTACTCTAATGATTTTTTTTTCTCTCATTTTATGAACTCTGATTCGTATGATGTAGATGTATCATCTCATTTGGAGCTAGCACAGAGTAGCTCTTAGTATAACTGCCTATCACAGGGAGGTCAGTCTGTGTGAATGGTGACAGCTGCATCCAAATACTTGAACATTTTCATTGCTTACCAAATTAACCTAAAAGACAGAAGAATTTCATATACATCTTGATATATGACATAAAACATTTCAGATTTCCCTGAGCAGATACCAGGCTATCAAGACATAACTGCTAGAATAGGCACTTCAGTAACTCTTACTGTAATTTCCAAAGAGAAATACAACCATGACTGAAACAAAGGTCTATTAAACAGTTAATAGGGTCAGAAAGGGGTCCGGTAATGCTTCTTGTAACAAAAGCATCATCAGGAAAGCTCCCAGGGGTAAGAAATTAAGTTCCACTAGGACCTTTATGTCCTTTGACTGTGGAATCAAAAAAAAAAAAAAAAAAAGGGAAAAAAGAAAAGCATTTGTTAAGAATGAAAGGTTCTGAGACTTTTGAGAAAGCTAAAAAACTAAGTAAGGGATCTCTCTTCCTATGCTGCCTCTCCTTCTCCCATGGTGATAAAAAACAATATTATACTTTAGAATGTGTAATCTGTAGCATTCATAGTCATTTGTACCTAATGTGTGGGCACATTATCTTGCCCACCTCAATCTTACTGTTAGCAGTAGTGTCAGCTACAGCTAGAGTCAACCACACCTTGTGTCAGCTTTAAAGACCTGCAGGCTGTGGTGGGCTTTGCTCCTGTCATAGTGGATCACCCTCACATCTGTGCAGCTTCATTTCGGAAGACTGATCCTAATTAGTAGTCAATCTTAGTCTTTGGGGAGGAGCAGCCGTATATTGCCATCTTCAGTGTCTTGGTCATACAAGCTGAAAAGATTTTTTTTTTTCTGCTTTATGGCAAATTTATTGATAAATACAAGATTTATTGAACCATTTTTCCAGGATTAGTGCTTTAGACATTAAATTAATATTGTATTATTCCATATTAATTATTGTAATCATGGATGCTACCCATTACCAACGAATGATCAGTTATTTTTTTGATGTTAAAAGATTAAACTCATAAAAGCAAATAAACATTTCAGTGATTTGAACATGAATTCCAGCATTTGAAAAGCTCATCTTGTGTGGTTTTTCTTCTCTTTAAATTTCATTTTGACATTAGGGTTCCAAACCTTAAAAATATAGCTTATTGAAAAAAAGTCATCACAGTCCTCAATTACACTGAAACAAAACAACATTCAATACAAAAATATATTACTTAAATTCCCAAATTATATTTTCACCTAATTCAATGTAAATGTAATCCACATTGGAAACTGCAGCTGAAAGAAAGAAACTGGTCATCGTTAATTATTGCTGCAAGAGATGAACCAGCTCTATTTATCTCCATTTGAATTCTAACATAGAAGAGCATAACTTAGGTTTGAACATGGACACAGAGATGTGCACAAGAGCCATATGTTCATCTCTTGCCTACTCATGACTAAGATGGTTGCAACTTTCAAAAATTGTAGGTCACTTTTTTGTTGCTTGTTTGTTGGGTTTTTGTTGTTGTTGTTGAAGAACATTTACACAATGATAAAGCTGCAGCTGCCATTTAAAGTGCATATTGATTCCACCTTCAGTGCTTTCTTGTACCTTTAGGCAATAAGCTTTGGGCAAACATTTTTTGTATTTCCTGTAATATAGCTCTCATGTAATCTATTATGGGACAGCAAGTCTTAATTGACTCTCCACTGAGTTTGTTGGTTTAGGCCTTCTTTCCACCCTCTTTCTGACTTCAGTGCCTTGTATGATAACTTCCTGGTCCCTACTAGGCTTGTAAGAGACAAAATAAACTACTCAACCTAATCTCTGCTTTTCTTTATACCTCTTCATCCTCCTCCCTTACAACAGACCATGCAAAAGCATCCGTGTACAAACCCTGGTCCTGTCTGTTCAGATGGAGCTATTGCCTCCTAATATTCTATAAATGTTTCTGATGTCAGTCTCCAAAATTGCTGAGTCTAATGCCAACTCTTTAAGTTCTCTTTTATCCTGCAGTTTGGACCATTGCCTTTTGTCGTTGCTTTGTAATGGAATTTGATTTTTAGACCAAGAGCGGTGTATTTGAGCGGTGTTCTTGCCTTGTCGTTCCTTTGATGCTGACATTTCAGGTCGGCACTATCTGCCTATGCCTGTTTCCTGCTTCTTATTATTCTGTTGGAGTGGGCTGTTTGGAGCTCACCCAAGAACTGTGATAAGGTATCTGGAAATGTGTTTTGCAAGGTAACACACAGCTGACATTCTCAGCTGAGACAATTAGCTATTGTAAACTGCAGCAAATGATTAAACATCACGGTGTCTTACCTTGGGAACTGACAAAGCAAGAGGGTGACTGACTGGATGAAAGCACCAATTAAAAGATAGACAGCAGAAGCAAACAGGAAGGCAAAGGATTTAGGTAGTACCTGCCTAAGATGATCTCTCTGTGAGGCAAAAATCTCTTGCTGCCCTTCAGAAAAGTAAGTATAGTCCATGGGAAAGTGACAGATAAAGATGAAACCAGTGCAGGTGTTGATCCATGAAGTAATGGCAAAAAGGATAGAACTGCCTGGGTTTAGGGTGAGAAACTTTGGCCCCCAGGGCCTGAGCAGATAAACTCAGAAAAGATGTATTCAGCTGTGACCAGGTGCAGTCAGGGGAAAAATAATAATCATGTGGGAGGAGAGGACAAAGATGCCAAGAGGTCAGGAAACTTCAGGGGAGTTAAATGAGGCCTCGCCTCCTCTTTCTTTCCTGGAACCTCTTCCTCTGTTCCTCAGGAGTATAGTATCCACATTCCCATCTCAGTGCCTTTTCCCCACTCTCTCTTCTCTTTGGTGTTATAGCCTCTGCTAAACACCAGTGTTTAATACCCAAGTATCCCTATCCTCTTATCAAGTTCCCTAGAATTGTCATATAGATGGGGTAGGCCCTGCTCCTAGTGTGGGGGAATCTTGGGCCCAGGCCAGGGAAAACAGCCAGAAAAGAGTTTCAGAGGAAGAGCTATTGTTGCCGGGTTTAATCTCCTTCCCATCTTTCCAGTTGTCCCTCCTGTCTTTGACAATAGCAACAGAAATCCAGTTACATAGATGAGGTGGAGATTTGTTGATCACCCTGGAAAGGCACAATTTTCTCTCCTCAGGCATACTCAGAACAGGCTGTTTTGCATCCCATGTTTGCTGTAACATTTTTTTGCATACTACCTCACTCTGGGATTTCATAAATTTGTATATCTACCCTATATTATTTAATAGAATCATAGAATTGTTTGGAGTGGAAGGGTACCTTGAAGATCACCTGGGAAGGTTATTTACCATAGCCTGTCCACATATAATAATATTACCAACATACTATGTAACGTATGAGGTTGTGTCAGGGGAGATTAGATATTAAGAGAAGGTTTTTCACCCAGAAAGGTGTTGGTCACTGGAACAGGCTCCCCAGGGAAGTAGTCACAACCTGTCTGAGCTCAAGAAGTGTTTGGACAACACTATCAGGGCTGTCCCATGCAGGATCAGGAGTTGGGCTTCAATGATCCTAGTGGGTCCTTTCCAACTCAGAATATCCTGTGATTCTATAATTTTATGTTTATTCCTTTTTGGGATCATGCCTCACCAGTGCCCTTAATACTCCAGAGATTTCTATGTGCCCTGTTATCAACATTATTAGAATCCCAGTGCAGCTTATGTGAAGTGAAAGGAAAGCAGGATGTTAGAAATCTTTTGAATTTCCTATAAGCCAGCAGGAAAACACATATACATAGTAACAGTGACAAGCCTGCAAGAACTATCTGTGCATGCATTTTGTAGTCTTGATGGTAGACTGACATTTGTCCTTGAAGGTGAAGGATAGAATTGGAGTGGAAAGGCAAGATTTTGTTTCCAAAATTGTAATAAATTGTCAATGTTTCACATCCCCATGATTACTTTTTGTGACCTCTGGAGTGGCCATGACCCCCTAACTGAAGAGACCCTGGCTTCAAACATGACTTTACAGATGCAAGACTCGGCTCCTAAAAGAAGGGTCAACATATTTTCTTTTTTTTTTTTACTTGAAACTTTGGCTCTGTGTATACGTATCTGCAGTCACAAGATTTTAAGTTTTGTCTAGGCATCATATTGCCAGATGACATATAATCCTATAGCTAAAACTCATAGGAGTGGGTCAGAATACTAAAAATATGCTTTAAAGGTATTTTGTCATCCATTTTCTTTAGATACATTTGAAAATCTTAGTTACACATAATGACTTTGAACTGAAGCATAAGTCAAGTTTCTGACTGATTTTTTAAAAAGAGTGTTCTCCTTTCTTACAAATAATTTAGTGTAACAACTGGGAAACAAAAACACAAAACAAATAATAATTAAAAAAAAGAAAACAAGAAAAAAGGAGGTGTAACTTTCTTCTGCATTAAAAAAAAAAAACAAAATAATTTTTGAAACTATTCTACAAGATAACAATGAGAAATATTTACAAGGGATTTTTCAGATGGTGTAGCCATTTGAGTTTCTTTTCCTTATCAAATATTTTTTTTAATAAAAAGCCCTCAAGCAATGCTTTGAAATGCACTTTATTTTTTCTCTTTAATAATAGAGTTCTAAAATGCCTCCATTTAACTTTTCCTTTTCCCACCTTCTTTTCCAGCTGGGTCAACTGTTGCTGTGTGGTATGGCCTGCAGAGAACTGATGGCACATTTCTTATGCCTGAAGCCTTCAAAGTAAAGTGAGAACTTCAACCATAGCCTCACACCAGGTAGTCCCACTAGCAGCAGGGGCACTGAAACTGCCAAGGAAATTAGATGCTCAGAAGCTGTGATTGGCATTTTGAAGGAGCATGTTTTCAAAAATACTGAAAAGTACTTTCAGAGGTGTCCTAATCACTTCTAAACTTAAGTCTCATCTAAACAAGTTTTGTTGTTTTTTGAAAAGTAAAATGTCTTATATTTCTGTCTCAGTAAGATTTTCTAAAAGGTCCCACTCCAGCACACACATAGTCATATTTGACTTCCTGAATAGTTGGTTCATCTTAATTCATATTGACAATGACTGCTGCATGTTAGGCCTTAATGTTTTCAGAGTCCAGAGCTCCTCTTTGTAGAATAAATATGAATGAAACAGGGAGGAGAAGGATAAAAATTACAAGACTATCTTGCTTAAAGGTATTTAGACCAACATGAACCTTTTTATGTTGTCAGAATTTCCAATATTTCATTTTTGTTTACATCTTCAATTCAAGCTTAAATCAAAATATCAGACTAGTCTTATCTGTACTGATTTGTTTTGAAATGTTTCACTTAGATATTTCACGGTTGAAAATAAAAATTACAAAATTAAAAAAAATCCTGCATTTCACTTACAAAAAATATTTCTCTAAGGTAGACCTCATTAGATGTTAGAATAGTAAATATCTTGGTGTTGGAGATTTGAAAACCGTCACATCCATTTAGTCATTTAACCAGTGATGTGAAATTTATGTACACAAGACAAAGAAATCAGATAGAGAATAACTATGGGCATGGTAGAAGAGAAAGAAAATATCTTCCAATTAATCATTATTATTTTTCAGACAATAACATAGTTTAGAGAGAGGAGGGCTTTACATTTGTAAGGGAACCAATAAATCAAGAGTGAAGGCTCCCATTTCCTGTGGTGTGCTAGTTTTCTACTCATTCTTTACTAGCCCCACAATCCAAACTTTTGCTGAGGACACATCTCAGCCCCTGATACATGTTCAAATAAAGAGGAAAATGCCTATATTGTCAAAACAACTGAAAGAGTATTCTTCAGAGAAGCATTACAGTTGTATGTCTGTAGAACATGCATTTAATTGAAAACACAAAACATTAGATCGAGTCTTAATGGACAAGAATATTGGCAAGCTGCTCTCGGTGTTGGTGCTGGTGTAAAACAATTACTCATGGTTCCGGCTGACTTCAAAGGGAAATCACCTAATTAAGATGATTGTTGGGAAGGCATCTCCCTAGGTGCTAGCTGTATTTCATTCCTTCCAGTTACTAACTCAGCCAGTTTGTTTGCTCACACAGTTCATATTATCTCTGCGAGGGAAAGAATAGATTTTTACAAGAAATCTTAAAAATATAGAGGCCAACCCTTATATAAAACCTGAAAATGTGAGTACTTAGGGATTTTATTGACCCACACCAGCAGATTAAGAGAAATGTCTTATTGTATATTTGTTTTTGTTAAAGAAATTACACAAACAAAACTATCAAAACAATGAGAATAATTAATTTTCTTCCCAGTTACCCCATTAAATATTTATTTTCCAACTTAATAATAATTTTGTTTTTACAACATTTCTGTGTTATAATTTATGCTTTGACTTTGCTCATTCTGTGCATTACAGAGATCCACCACATAGGTTTCAAAGTACTTCTATCCAGACACTTAAACTCATATGACTAATACTGTCTGAGCTGTAGTCTACCATGAACGGACCATGCTTCACTATTTCCATCGCAGCAAAGAAGCTCCAACCAGATATCTTATTCTCATTGCTGTGGTTTATGACACATCAGAAAAACTCTATTTCTTAACAGGATATTCCTTGGATCCTTTCCTAGAAGTCAGGGGATTAGATGCAAACCAACTTCCAACCTTTCAGCCTTTCCAAAGCTCTAGTTAGAGCTGTCAGAGGAAGCAATCAATCAACCAAGCTGAAACTGAGAGGATACATCATCTTCCCAGCTGTGGAATCATCCCATCGCTTCACATAGGAATAGTTGCAGACTAAGTATGCAAATGGCAAAGTTGCATTTTCTTTAGTTTGAAAAAGTATGACTTCTTTCCCCTGTTCCTGGTTGTGTTATTCCCTGTTATGTAAACTGGTGCCTGTCAAACAAGGAGTTCCCCATCAAGTACTCACTCCATTAAAACTGCTGTCAGATGAAGACAACTGGGAATGCTATCAAAGGAAATGTCACTGCAGCTGTTCCCTGTTCAGACAATAATGGTGTTTCTATATTATAGCAAGGTTAATGAAAAAGAACAAACCTTCAAAGACATCAAGTAAATTAGGACTTCTACCACATGGCAACACAGGCAACTGATGCTATGAAATCAGTCCCCCTGCTGTCTGGACAAATTGCTTTTGTTTTATTGGATATATGTAAATGTGTTCCTGTGATTATTTTGGTATGGTTTTGGTACATCATGCACTTTAATGAAACTGGTGAAAGTACATTAAATAGTATTAATATTGCATAGTATAGTATAATATAGTACAGTATAATACAATATAATACAATTAACGCATTATAATAATGTACCATGGAAGTGATGGTAAAAAGATTATTTAGTACGAATGAACAAGTGTACATTTCTAAAATTTAGGAAACAAGAAAATAAAACCAGGAAAATTAATATAAAAGTATTTGCACAATGTTGGAAGAGTAGCTTTTTTAGAACTGCTTTCACAAAGATGAGAGTCTCACCTCCCCTTTGTTATCTTAGTCTCCCACACTAAAGAAACCATTAGTATGTTCTTTCATTAGTATGATGAATTTTTTTCTTATTATTCGTGAAAATTTGGTTCCATTGTACAGGTGCAGAGAGACAGCAGTACTAGATTAAAGGTAATTGTTCAGAAAGCTGAGTCTTGTAAAGGTATGGATACCTAATCTACCTGTACATGCAGGTAATGCTTCATTAGAGCAGAAATTTGACTACTTCGTGACCAGCTAGAAAACAATATCTGATGCTGTGGATGTAATAGTGGCATAAATCTCACTAACCTTGTACAGCTATAGGAACGTCCACACTAGTATTGTAGTTCAGATCATTAGTGCTCATTTGAAGCAAATCTCCCAGTTATCCAGAATTTACTAAGCACCAGTTCATATCAGAGCAGACTG
Source organism: Pachyramphus minor (assembly GCA_013397135.1). Lineage (NCBI taxonomy): Eukaryota > Metazoa > Chordata > Aves > Passeriformes > Tyrannidae > Pachyramphus > Pachyramphus minor. The sequence continues at coordinate 723,979 of VYXB01006176.1, forward strand.
AAAGCACACAAATGGACTTCTTAAGCTAAGGCAAAAGATTATTCCAGGAATGCACCCAACACACTACACCTGCTAATGGTAGACATGCAAATGTGCATTCCTGGCAGCAAGACTAGGAACAAGCCAAGTAAAATCTTCCAAACAGACACAGAGCACATATCAGTGCCTCAGCATCATGTACTTCACTCCACAAATGTTCTCCTATTGTATCACACTACGCTCTAACATACTACAGTATGCCTCTTCATCCCCTTACATCTGTGGAATTGTCTTTATAGGCAGTGCAAAGTAAAAAAGAATAGTTTTAGGCTAAAATTCAGGGGAACTATTTCACATGTGTACCTATAAGGGAAAGAGAGGGGAGGTGCTCTAAAAAGGACATCTGGACAATAGCATGTGGCTTTATAAACTCATCTTTGGTGTTTGGAATGGGACACAGTATGGCCATCAATTAAACTGCCATGTCTGACAGTTTGTCTGCATTAACTCATAGGGTGTTGCATAGGAGTTTGTGGCAGCCCAAGGAACAGAATTTAATTCTGAGGGAGTCCACCTTTCAGACCTCAAATTTTTCAGAAAGACTCCTTCAGATTCAATTACGCTAATCATTAAACAAAGAACATTTTGTTAAGTACTTTTTGATCCTTTAATTCAGAGTATTTTTAGTTATTAGTGAGAAGAGAATATTTGGCAAAAGAATTTTGTCAGAAGAAAAATTGATTGATAAAGCAGACCTGTACTATTCTTTTCTCATTTCATGTTTCCATACTGGACATTTAAAAGCATTGTGCTTCCACTGTAGTAATTGTCTTCCTATATTTAAGTAAGAATTAATTATTTTTAAAATAGACTACAATAGGAATGAAACTACCATGTGAATTTCAAAGAGCAGGAATGTGCAGAAGTTAGGGAACCACTTCCTATGCATTGTCATGTATGTAACCACATTCCTCTCCCTAACTGTATAAAGCTAAACCTTAATTAACTATGTAACACAGTTGCCAAAGATTCAGAATTGATAGGCATGAACAATTGAAGCTCATAACATGTATGTAGGGGAAAAAAATCAAATAAAAATTAATATAATAAAATAGATTAAAGATTGCAATAACTGTAATGAAAACATGTTGAATTACCTCTGCATTCTTTTTGCCAATGATGATGAAAATAGGGTGTCAGTGCAAATGTAATCCTAAAAGAGAATCATGGTTGTACCTGTGTAATCAATAATTTACTAATGGTGTATTCTGAAATAATGTAGGGGTAGAGAAAACAGCTGTGTGACACTTAAGAAACAGTATGTGAATATTTCATTCAGCTAATCTCTGTGAAAATGGAAGTAATTTTGTAGTTTTTGCCATCCTAAGTTCCATTTTATAATGGTACCAGTTTAGTATTTTCCATAGAGATTGTAAAACTAAGCTGGAGGTGAATAGCAATCCTAAAAATCTTTCTTCTGACCAGCAAATTCATTCCCATGTAATGTAATTCCCATGTTTCTAAGATAAAAATACATGCTCAAAATCAATGCTGCACCTAAATATAAATGTGACTCACCAAGACATTCTCCAAGTGAATCCCAGACAAAACAATCCTTTCTCTGAGTTTAAAAACACAGATAGCTTCACATGAGGTGAAGGAAATGATCTACTAAAATTCATCATTCTTGAAATATAAAAATGTTATGGTCAGCTGAAGATTACCAATGAAAGTATATGAATGCTTTAGAGAGCGAGACCGTAACTAGAGATACTGAATATGTTATATAGGTAGCACATTTGAACTATATATGAAAGTAATACTTTACACATGCAATTTATACATATTATACATAGTCAGTATATTCAAATATAAATGTTTAACTAAGTTAATTGATCTTTTTCAATCTTTAACTATTCCTTTTTATAAAAATACATGAACTACTGAAAGATTTTATCATTACATAAGTCACTGTCGAAAAACTCAAAAATATTCATTGAACTACATAATTAGTTCATTGACAAAACTGAGGACCAGAAAAAAAATTAAACCTTGGGGCATAAAATTTGTAGTCACTCATTTTTTTTCTATTTTCAACCTTTTTTTGGAACTGATGAATAGCACAATTTCTGCTTTTCCTGGGCTAATTACTGTAGTGGTAAATTATATGTTTTTATTCCATAATGAGCCTCTCTAACGTCCAGCACCCCTGTTGGCTGAGATCTGAATCAGCTCTACTCTTACATTTCTCAGCAATGAGACACCTGGAGCACTCCCAGTTGGACACATCATGCTGCAGGACACTATGATTTTGTGTCTGTGAGCAGCAACATCAGGCTGCTCCTGAAGCTGGCAATAAGGCAGGGACAGTGACTATTCTGACTGGTGCACAGTGCCCAAGCCAAGAGCAGGGTGGTCAAAACCCACCAGCTGCCTGGGTTTGAGTCTAAATGGCACTTTGGCACAATGGGCAGATGGTGCCCTGGGGGGAGTCCAGGGGTGGTGGTGAATCAAACAGGTTGACTTACTCCAAACACCTTTTATATGTGCAGGAGAAATTTCTTTGCCTGTTATCATACAATTAGTAATGTAGGAATATGCTGGATGAATAAGAAAACTCACAGACTATCACTCTAAACACACTGGTAGGTGCTGGTGTCAGCTAGGAGATCCCCATGGGTTTCTGCACATGGGTCTGTGCTCTCTGTTTTAGTTCAGGTTGGGCACCTCCACCTTGCCCAAGCCATGTTTCTGAGGTACTTGTGCTTGGTCCTGTCTTTGCTGTCTCATTGGCTGCTCTGTTGGGATTAGTCCCAGATCTGTATGTAGATACCCTTGTCTTTAGTCCTGTTTCAGGCCAGTCTCCTTTAATTCTTTCCTGGGCTTCCTGTCTGGAACTAGGCTCATCTATTACCCTTCCTGGGATCCCTGTGAGAGGTTGTGCCTATCATTTCCCTGGCGTTGCTCGGGTGGAGAGGGCGCAGCCTGCCCTGGGGCCACCCTCCTATCCCAGCTCATCCCCCTTGTGGCTCAGCTGCTGCTGTTCCCCTGCACTTGAGCACTGACAACAGGCACTGAATGCATGCATGAGCCTGCAGTTAAGCAGAGATGGAGCAAGACCTTCTTATTCATACAAATATGATCTATTTATACAGATGTAAATTTGACAAGCAAGTTCTAGAGCAATTCAAAAGACTTGTTTAGTTCTACGTTATGTATGTATGTGAGATACAAAAATTTCATATTTTTGAATTTAAACCTAGATACCACTTTCTCTTTCCCTATTTAAATTAACTGTTACCAGTGCTTCTGTATGTACTCACCCACAAATCCCCATTTTAATCAGATACCTCTGATTAAACAGTCTGTGTCTAGAGAGAGGATGTGGATGTCTTTGAGGCTCAGATCACACCTTGGCATATGTACTATGTGAACAGAACACGGTTGGGTACCAGATTTTTTTCTATCAGTGACCAATCATTTATAACCATTCAAAATTCTATACAGTGATCTGCAGTATCTATATAGTAAATTTGTGGATATTATTTAACCTGCTTTCTCATGCAGATGATACTTTTAAGAGGTTGTGGTTTTTTGCTAGTTGCTAACTCTTCGGAATTTTCCTTTAAAACAAGGCTTAAGCAAAACCTCTGCTGGTTGATGGATGGGATTTTGCTGCCTGAAACCAGATGCTGTTCAGATGATCTGACTTTAAGTTTGCAACGAGTGTTTGTCCATAATTTATTTTCCTTAGGACTCTGCTCTGGAATTTGACTGAATACTATAGATAGATCTACCTCTCCAAGGTCAGAGGAGAATTTCTACATGATCTGGTACACATCTACTATCTGCAAAGTGTGTTTGTTTTACCTTGGCACACATCATAGACTTTTGCACAATCTTATCTGTTCTGTTTCTTGATGGTGTGGACTATCCGCTATGTAGCCTACAAAGCTCTAGCAAGGGCCTTGAAAATTCACAATGAAGTCATTTATCTGTCATGGATAAGGTCTTTAATGAATGTATTTAAGATAGTGACCTGTTCAGATTCTGTTACAACTGGGGCTACACAGGAGATAGTTTCATATTTCCTATCTCTTTCCAAGCATGCTACTATCAACCAAGACAGACCCATGAGTCTTAAAGCAGGGAAAACATTGAATGAAAGAAGTGTCTTTCATGGCCGTATACAAATCTAATAAGAGTATAAATAACTATTTCAAAGGAAATACATTCACATTAGAAAATCTTAACTTTAGCATTGGTGGAAAACCTAATTTCTTCTTAGCACCATTTTTTCCCTGTTTATTTCCACTGTGTGCCATACCCTGTTCAAGACTTCAGTCCTCTATTTTGCAGGGAAGTTCCTCCAGTCAATTTCCTGTAACACTTTCCTCTCATCCCATTCCGTCTCAGGACAGCAGCTGGGCTTCCAGGTGCTCCCCTTGAGCAATATCCTACAGTCTTTCTTTTTCACAGGAGTCTGCCCATGTCTATCAATGATAGGCATCTCCTCATGGTAAATATTCTGTCCTCTTACTGTAGGAAAATTAAGTAGTTTTGCTTCACTGATTAAATTATAGTAGTGCTACACTAGCAGCAGTATTTCTCATTTATGCTCTTGTCTCATCTGACTGGTGATGATTTGTTACCATCTTCATCTTTCCTTTGTAGAAGGACTTAATGTTCTGTGCCCTTCTCCGAGCGCAAACCAAGAATTATCTGCTTCAGCTGATTGATTTTGTTTGTTCACACTGAACACTTTGCTCCTTTTGTAATGGTATAAGCATGTTTATTTCAGAAAAAAAGAGGATGAGTGAAGTGGTGTGGTATTACTACTGTGTGAAACAAAACAGAGTGGCTTTAGATTTTATTTTTGTTTTGCTAAACCACTACTCAAATGACAAACATATTAAGGGCAGCAAATCCAAAGAACAGTTACCGTAATTCAGTCACTGACTTAAAACCCTAGGTAAGGGTTTCTCTATAGAAAGCCTCAGAAAGCAGTAATGAAAGTATACTACCTCCAGGTATGGATTAATTTACACACCCTTAAAACTACATATGCTCTATGTGAGCATCCTCTCACATAAAACAGTAGAACAATTATGTCTTCCTGTCGTTTTCCAGTCAGGGTGTCTTGAGAACAACCAGTGTGTTTGCTGAAGACTATGCAATGAGGTTGAGTAGGATTTGCCTTTGAGGACTGATATTTATCCAGCCCTTCCCCATATTTCCCAGATAATTTCAGTCCTGGAAGAACTGATCTGAAACCCTAATACAGAAAAGTTTTGTTCAGAAAAAAACCACTCTTAAACATCAGGGACTAAAGGTCATGGAGAAGTGTCCCCATAGCCTCTAGGGTTATTTGGAGCTGGGAGAAACAGGGGGAGGAAGGAGGGTTTATAAAAAGATGTCATGTGAAAGGGAAAGATCGATCCAAAGATCTGTGCTTCTTTCTAAAATTGGTGAGAGGTAGTAGCTGTCAAGCAGCAATTTTTGCTGTCAGGGGCCACATGGACAGAGATAAGAAACTATATTAAATAGGAGCAGCAGGGGCATGAAGAAACACCAAATATGTCAGTTGAGCAAATAAAGTTTGAGGATGTTTCCAAAGTGAGAATTTCAATGCAGATTGCCTAGTGCTGGGACTGCAATAGCTCACCTGGCGTAGTCAGAGGTGCCCCTCAAAAATACAGTTTTAGAAGTTGAGAACTGACCCACGCAACAACCGGGATTTATTTTGGTGGGCTTTTTATTCATTTGAATGACCATGGTGAAACACAGGAAGTTCCACCTGAACATGAGGGTGAACTTTACATGAGGGTGACAGAGGACTAGAACAGCTTGCCCAGAGACATCATGGAGTTCTCCTTCTCTGGAGATGTTCAAAAACCATCAATTCTCAGTAACATGCTCTAGGGTACCCTGCTTCAGTAGGGAGGTCGGACTAGACAACCTCTAGTAGTCTCTTCAAACCTTTACCTATTCTGTGATTCTGTGTGAACAGTGTTTAGGTAATGGCACACTAAGAGCTGATCAAAACTGTGTGTATCTGAAAGTACTTTAACAAGACTTGGGGCTTGTTTTCTAAAGAAAATGGCTCTTTTGATTTTGGTTAGAGTATTTGGGCCTTTTGAATTGACTCCAGCCAATTGTTTCCACAACTGAGGCCAATGTTGTTTGCTTGTATCAGATTACGTAAGAGGGTGTTTGCATGCAAGGATGACATTTTTTCTTCCTTTTTTTGGGGGGGATCAAAAAATTATTTAATAAAATTTAATACAAAATTAATTTTTTAATTTAAATGTAATAAAAAAAATTTGTTAACATTTGTTTAACACATTTTTAAATGTGTTACTTATGTTTCCTTCTTGGGTAGAGTTCCTGTTTGAAAAAAAATAGGGCAAATATAGCAAGATGTGTATGTGTGCAGAAGCCTATGAACAAGGGATAATGACACATCTGTCTGCTGGGAACACAGCTGTGCTGCCTGCATGGGTCTCCCAAGATCATCTCTGATTCATTCAGGCTGTGGATCCAAAGCGGACATGAGAAGCAGGGATGATGGTGTCTTGTGGCAAACACTTTTCTCCTCTTGAGTTCAGCCAATTGCTAGTCCTTTCTGAATCATCTGAGTGCTAACCTGTACTGTCTGAGTGATATGAATGTCAGTGCTGAAAGACAGAGGTAAATATGCCTTTTATGTGGAGTAAAGCAGTAGGATAAGGTCTAGATGACCTAGGATCAAAGTGATATCTCTTTGGGGTGAGTGAAAGTTTGTCACTACTAGCATTTTTCAAAGCACCTCAGGACATTGGCATTCACTCCTACTTAGTCCAAAATCATAGAATCATAGAATAGCTTGAGTTGGAGGGAACTGTAAAGATCCAGCCCCCATGCTGTGGTCAGGGACACTTCTTACTAAACCAGGTTGCTCAAAGCCCTATTCAACCCGGCCTTGAACACATCCAGCACTGGAGAATCCACAACTTCTCTGGGTAACCTGCTCCACCCTCACAGTAAAGAATTTTTTCCTAATATCTAATCTAAACCTACCCTCTAAGTTTGCAGCCATTCCCCTTTGTCCTATCATTACATACTCTGCTAAACTTTAAGACATCCTTTTAATGGAGGAAAAATAATGAGAAAGGAGAGGAGAGAGAACAGAAATAAGAATAAGAAAAGTCTGAATTAGCTAGGGACTGACTTTTTGGTGGTCTTTTTTTCATTGTTATGGATAGATGTTATGACTGAGATTTATTGTTGTATCACCACAAGAACAATTTATGCAAATATATAATAAATGATAAGGTGTGTATTAGAGAAAAAGGAGACTTCAAACCTAGTGGAAACTAAGTTTGAACTTACTACTTGTACTTGTGTATAATATGCTCAGTTGGTTGCTGAAATACAGGAAAAGAAAAACTTGCATTTTTGAAATCAGAATTATTCTTCGAGACCTTTCCTTGTCTTTGTGTGTGCGTGTGCATGCTAATTTTCCATGGAAGTTCAAGTATTCCTTACAGAAATCTGAACCAATCTGAACTAATCTGAACAGACATGACTAGTTTTACTTAACATCTGTATTGCAGATTAATGAGCAACAGGGATAATTAGGTTCAGATAAGTGTTTTTAATATAATTAAGTAGAACCCACAATCTTGGGTGCACTAAATGCTACAGTCTATTTTAAGACACTTCTGTGTCTTTTAATATATTCTAAGTGATGGAATTTCACAATGTGGATGGTACGTTGTTTATTGCAAGGCTTGTTGGTTGCATCGTGTCAACATTTTAGAACTCTGAAATAATTTCCAAAATAGAGAATAAATCTTTACTCACCCCTTGTCGGGATTTACTGTTTTCTAGTCTATGATATGACAATAATTTATTAGACAGAATGAAAAGCAATCAGAAAAGTGAGTAGTAAGAAGTCTTGTCCTCCCAACTGCACATACGTTCTTCTAAGTGGTTATTTTAACCCTCTAGCAACGCTATAAGAAGGATATACAGGGATAATCTGAACACTCTTATGGAGAACTGTGTAGCAACTTGGCTTTTCATTTACAGCTGTGGGGGAGAATATTGGTCTTTGCATCACAGAGGTTGTCTTCTCTGAATACACACATTTACCACGAGAGGAAGTCAGTAGTACCTGTTAAATATTCCTAACTGTAAAATAGCAATTATCTGTAAACTGTTTTGTAACCTAAATATTCCACTGGCAAATGCTTGTGTTATGAAGTGTTTTGCAATTAATTTGTTAAATAAAACTGCATTAATTATTCTGCATGTTCCTATAAGCAAGCAAGAGAAATTGTTCCCATTAGGGAGCTAGCAGAAAACCTTATTTCTGATAGCTTGGTTAACACGCTGATTCTATTTTCAAGAATGAGCTATCAGTGTTTTGAAAAAGGTAAGCAACTTATAAGGTGCCATGTACAGCAAAGGCATATGTACTGAGGGCTCATCGAGATAGAAAACAAACCCAGGGAAAATATGAATTTTGGCCTGGCAATATATGTTTCTTGATCCAGTTTGTATGAGGCTTTATTCACTCAGTAAACTTTCAGAGAACTTCAGGAGAACTTATGGTTTTCTCCCCACAGAAAACCTGGATTATTTCGGTATATTTATATTTATATACACACATATATAGATACACTATATATGTGAGATATATTTTTTATGTTTTAGTACATATCTTTCAATGGAAGTTATCTTTAGGCATAGCTATTCTATGCAGGTACCATATTCCTCTCTTTTCCAAGGAAACCAGGAGGTCTTATGAGTATTCCTATAGCCCTTGGAGTGTAAAGAGCTACAAAATATCAGGTCAGAGCCCAGAGGTAAGGAAGTTAAAACCATATTCTCTCTTCATTAACTTTTTCTAGAAAATGTCTCACTTTTGATTTATCTGTAAGTTTACTGATTGCTTGACCTAGAACCATGTGAAGTCACTTCATTTACTATAGGGCCCCGGTAATGTGTCAGCAGGATGTGCACTACTACCTAGTGCATTATAGTTCTGCTGGCAAAACACACTTTTTATGGGGTTAGGTTCAAAAGGTCATACTTCAAACAGTGGTAAAATTAGTTATACTCATATAACCTAAAAATAGGCATGCAAACAATCTAGTAATATGAACTCATCCATCCCACTTTGTGAACTTTAATAAACTTTGTTTTGTTTGGATACCTACCTGTGTCAGACCTCTTTCATCTGAAAATTGGAGTTGAAATTTCCATAGGGTGCAAGAATTCTTGATTACTTTTTATTATTATTTTATATTTTCTTTCTCAGAACAGAAATGTTATGGCCACAGCCTATTTCAGACTTCATTTTGATCTTTATTTATTTTTCTCTCCCTCTTTTCATAATATTTGAGGGTTTTCCCAAGAAACAGAAGTAAATGAAAAGGTTTACAAAATGAAAAGCAATCAAAGAATGCATTTTGCCACTTGAAGTCTTTACTTCCTGCTCAGAACATAGCAAGACAAGGTTTCTTTGCTTTGGAAGAACATATCCTAACCCTGTGACTGTTGCTTACACTCTTGTTGCTCTGCCTCTCTACATTGACAATCTTGTGCATATTTGAGGTGAAGTTGAGGTATTACCATGTGTTTTAAGACAATAAACACACAAACGGCAGATTTTCACTGCCAGTTTTATAAAATCATTTATCTTTTTCTTACTGGATTTTCCTACAGTGCCTCATGTTCAGTCTTCCCTAAGCAGATGTATTCTTTGGTAGTGTGCTCCTCAAGTGTGGCTTTCCATTGATTGTGACATTAAATAGTGCAAATTTTTACTGTCATTAACTTGAGTTCAATTCTCACCACTGAACTGTATCATTAAAATTATTTCAAAAAATCTTCAGAAAAGAAAGAGAATAAAAGTCATACTGAATACTCCTAAATAAGTTTTCTGACAACATCAAACTGTTTAAATGTATAAGATTTGTACATATACATCACAAGTGACTTCCCCCCCCCCGTGATTATTGTCCATCTTTCACCCTTTTCTCTCACTTGCTGAGGAGGTTTTTGGAAATCCCTTGATGAATCCTGGACTCTTAACGGTTTGTTGTTTTCTTTTTTGCATTAAACTACTTGGATTGCAATATTTACAATCCTGTGAAGCAGTAGAGGCTGTATAGCATTAGAATGAGTGCAGAGTAATAAAGGTAGGTTTATGTCTCATTTATTTCTAAAGCTCGGGAAAGGGCTGGTTGGAACATCTAGCCAAGAAAAACATAATTGAAAGATGAACCTGGCTATTCATCCCCCCGCAACAGATTCTGATAGTCAGAAAATAGTGTCAAGGTGGCCACCCTGCACTTCCACAGCTACTCCCTCAAGCTCTGGGAATGCATGTATGAAAGCACCAGGCTGCATCTAGGGCATGGGAAGAAAAAAACAGCACTCAATACCAACAGAGAACAAGTTCGGTCACTACTGGATGTGTTATTCATGCTTTAGCGTTCATTGTAAATCCTGGCTGATGCTTGCAACTGCTTTGGAAAGCATTAGATGAAAATATTTTGAGACTGGTGAATGTTGTAAAGTCTCCTGATTCGTCTGTGTCCACATTTTCAGGAAATGAGAAATAATGAAATTGACAGTTCCTGATATTTGATGCCAGAACTCCAGAATTAAATAACTGTGAATGTCAAAATAGATTTTGAAATCTATATATTTTGGATTTGTTTTGCAATAAAAGTTAAATTTTTTCGCATGCCCAGTTTCAGACTACCATGTGATCATGTGTACATGATTTCCATTGTGCCTGCATTATGAAATCGAAAGATTTCTAAGAGGGCAAGTAATTATTGAGGTAATCTAATACCTTGGAAAATTGCAGTTCTTCAACCAAAAAGTTGACATAAGCATGCAACATTTGCTGTAGATGTATTAAAAATATATATTAGGCTAATACACTTTATTTTCTCTTTTCAGCTTCCTTTTCTCCTTGTGCCAACCCATAATTTTCTTCTTTGAAAAGATATGAAGATCTCTTCAGTTATCACCTCATTCTTCATATTAGTGAACATATAGCCATTTATTAGCAGATTATAATTTAACCCCAATTGTGAACTGGATCACTGAAATGAAAAGGATCCTTTCAGTGAATTTTTTTATAGATTTAATTGTAGAAAAAAAAGAATGGGTTCATTTTCTAGTTTCCAGAATGATTCTTGACATCTGTAAAGTGAGATTGGAGACCTGAGACCTGACCAGGCACACAGATGATGTTTACAGATGAGGAACCTACCAGAGAAGCTAGCAGAACTCTGTAGCCAGGGCATCACAGGACAGCAGGGAGTTGTTTCATCCACATCTTGGGTTTAAAGCAGAATCAACTACACCTGTGTTTTTTCTGACAGAAATTTCACTATTTTTCTTAAGGCTTAAACTTTTGTGATTATGGAAAGACCCAAATTAAGTTTATTTTTTGATCATTCAATCCTCCTCCTGTTGTAAATACCAAAGCAGAGTCACCACAGATAGTATTTGTGTTGGCTCATTCCATGAGCAACTTGTCTGTAATATGTTCAGTTGAGTACTGAAATACAGGTAAAGAGAACCCTACAATAGACAACTTTGAAATCAAAATTATTCTTTGTTCCCTTTCCTTATCTTTATGTGTGTATATACATAATGCTAATTTGCTGTGAAAGTTCATACATTCCTTACAGTAATCTGAACTTTATATAGCTGTTTTATATACTGCTCCTTGTACCTTTGTGCTCTCTCTTGTGACACAATGTTTTAAACCAAATTATAAACATTACNATTGTACATTTGTGCTCTCTCTTACTTGGCAACTTGCTTAGATATATTTTTTTGAATGCTTTCTAGGAAGTGACACAATGGTTTAAACCAAATTATAAACATTACAATTTTATTTGTTGTTAAAAATAAAATCTCAGGAATGTTCAAATTATTATAAATATTCACAGAAAGGTCATTATTTCCAGGTTTTGTGTAAGTTTAATAAGTTCTGCAAAATAGTCTGAGGCATTACTATAGGTCACCATCTTCATAAATCTATATCACCTTCTCTTTTCCTGAAACCTTGACTGTTTTTCTGCTGGACATATGTAATAACAAAGTGGTGCTTGCATAGACACAGAATTTTATAAGATTACCAGAAAATGCTTCAATAAGGTTGCCAGACAATGCATCAATAAAATAATGGTAAAGTAACATTGTATTCCATTTTCTTCAGTTGATCCTTACACATATTTTCAAAACACATAGAGCATAAAGCAAGACAGTATAAGGCTCAGCCAGTTTAAAAATAAATCTTGGACAACAAACAAAAAATCTTGGCATAATACAGCTGCTGGTATCATCATACTATATACAGCAGAGTTCAATTATCTCTTTTCAGGAATTAAACCACAACAGCATACAAGAGATTGTACCAGTGAAAGAGTAGCATGAAAAAAACCCCAGGAATCTCTTTTTCTTTTATGAAATCAGTAGAACATCAAATACAAAAGTGAGCTTCATAGAGAGAAATGCACATTGCCTAAAGGAATCTTTCTATGAAGCACCCTGATTTTAATCAGGAGTGTTTAAGTAACTTCTTTAATAACAATAAGATTTTGACTTCTTCTAAAGAAAAAAATAGCTTCAGTGAATTAGAAGTGCTTTTTGCTATATCCCACTCTACCATTACAATTCCAAGCCCTGTTCAAATTCAATCTCTTCTATCAAATTTATCAAACCTCCTAATCTAAGCACCCTTTTTAAATGCTGCTGGGTCTTTACTGAAACAGTTATATTGAATGGTCCTTTACATTGTCTGCTTGCACATTACCAAAGACTAAACCACATCTTCCACGGGAGAGGTGTGCAAGTGTGGGACATCATGGCCCCAGAGACCGAGATGTGGGTAACACACAAAAGTATGGGTAATTTTGTGGGAACAGAATGTAACTCTGTAAACATGGGTGTGGGTGTGTGTAGGTCGAGGTTAATTGCAGAAAGGTGATTAGAAATGCGTAGGTGTTTATTAACATTTTCTAAGCATCTAGTACTTATGGTTTACTTTTATTGAATTTTATTGAATTTTAAATGTATGATTACTACTTGTTGGTTGTAATTGTGTCTCATTCATAGATAAAAAACCTTTTCACTCTTGATTTGGTAAATTATGTGAACCATTTTTTTGCTTCATTGTGATAAACCTCCTCTGTGTGTAAAATAATATGATGTAGAAGATCACGACTGTACTGTTTTAGGGCTAATTTGATTTATGTCAGAGAGAAAAGCCTAAAAGTTGTTCAAATCTGCTCAGATAGTAATGGTCTAAGCATCTTGAGAAGTCTGCAAAGTATTGCGGGATTACTGGAGTTTTATTTAAAGTATCTCTCTCTGTTCTTTCCCACTCTGTTATAACTGTACCTCTTTTGGCAGCTGTGTAATGTTAAGGGATTTCTCTGGGCAATTCCTTTTTCACTTCAGATTGTTTTGTGCTGAACCAGCAGAGTGCTAAGACTGGAATTCATAAATCAAATGAACAGCATAAAACTAGGGCAGAAAGTAAGTAAGCATTGATACCTGACACCACTGAAGAAAGAATGAACAGCATCCATGGGTATTTACACTTCAGCCTAGTTTTGTTGCTAGCGCCCCGTGACAGACTTTGTCACTGACTGGGACCTGATGTGCTTGGCTTGGCTGCCTATTTGGGGCTTGATGGTGGAGGTGCTCATGGAGAGGGCAGGGAGAGCCACTCTCAAGTAGGGCAACTGTCATGGGGTTCCAGCATTCCTGTCTCTGTTGCTCCTCACCTGTGAAGTGTTTCTAGGCCATGCTCCACTACTGCTATCACTTTCATTGGTATTTCTGCACAGATGTAATAATACAAGGATATTGAGACAGAATATCTTCTACAAAGTTGAGAATTTAAGTAAGATCAGAGGGTATTATTGTGAATCATATTAACACAATCTTTATCTGCTTTTAGTCACAATTTTTTATATACCAGACTTGGAAAGGTCACACATACTGGAGTATTCTCCTTATAACACATGCTGCACTTGGTTCACTTTAGCTTGCATAGACCAGAAACCATTTGCAAAATTTCCTATGTGAAAACAGTTCTTCTTCTTTTTCCCTTTTAGTATCACCATGTCTACATCCCATCACCACAACTCCTAAAAACTTGCAGCAGTATCTCAAGACTTTTGAAAAAATGCTTATTTTAAAAATTTTAAGTGTTAAATATGGTTGCCATACAATTAATGGATATCTGTTTAGCTGGCTTAATGTAGGCATCTACTTGAGGTGGAGTTCAGTGGACTTAGGTGGCCTAGTATCTTCCCTCTAGGTTGACTAGATCTCCATGACCAGACCTTTGATGCCTACTACCTATGAAGACCTACATTGTATAAACCTAATATATAATATATATACCTATGAATCTGGAGCAGAATCCCCAGCTGTTACTCTGTGTCAGTATTCCCTAAGGACACAGTTTATTTCCACATCCAACTCCCCACCCAACATTTTGCCTGAATTTCTGCTTTAATTGCATTGATAGTGAACATTATGTACATGACTGCAATATTTGGTGCACTGAAGTAAGAAGAGCCCACATTGCAAGAATCTTTTTTTCCCCATCGTTTATGTTGCACAAAAGAGCTAATGTGTCCTCTAGACTTTGATCATTATCTAATTAGGATTTTTGTTTGTTTGTTTGTTTGTTTTAACGGGCCACGTGCCCCCTTCTGGGGGTAAATAAAACAACATTAAAGGATTGCTTTGCTATTGTTTTCTAAAGCTGTTAAAAGGCAAGCAATCACTAGTCTAACACCACTCAGCAGAAGATCTGAAAGCAGTATGCGTGCCCCTCAGTGACACTGCTACTTCAGAGACTGCCGGGAGAGAAGACTGGTGAAAATTGGAGCTTGTGTTAATGTGTTTTCCTCTTTGTGAAGCTTATTGTTGTTCAGAGGTGTCCCAGAAAGTTAAATACTGTATTTCGGGCAGCCTAATCTTTTGGGGAATGTAGGTCAGCCTAAAGCAGCAGCAGAATCTGTGATTTTCCACACCGGCTTGCACAGAACAGGAAACTGGGAATCACAGCAGATAAACAGGCCCAAGAACATTGACAGAGAGTCAGGAGTGACAGAAAGATATCAGACATTTATCTGGGTGACAGAAAAATATGTCTGATTGCTGACACACTCTGAGTCATTTTCTGAGGATGGCTCAGATACGATGTATCCTAGCTGTGAAGTTAAATGGTAAGATTTTTACAACAACTTGGCATTTTTCTTTTAAAATATTGTTATTCTTCAAACACTCAGGAGCATTTTGAAATGATGAGAGATGTACTTTGTGAAGACCAAGGAGCAGAGGATAATCTCATCTGAATGATGACTGAATTTGCAGGCTTGCCTGACATGTTTCTTGATGGGTTCCTGTTATCTCTGATAATCTTTGGAGGTGTAGCAATAGCTGCAAGTGTGTACCAACAAAAATCTGCTTTTATTGTGAAGCACTTCCAGAGAGCAGTGGCTGTGTACTGATGAGTGACATCCCCAGTAATGCTGCCTAGCAATACCACTCCATTGTATTCAAATCTGGCTTTGGTGTGAAAGGAGGGAAACGGAACAGAAATGGGAGGAAGTTTTATCTATTCAGATTATTAAGAGGCAGGATGGACACCTATTAAACAGAAATACTGTAAAGGTTTGCTCTGTAAAAGTATTTTTGTTTGCTAATTATTCCAATAAAATAATAACAGGAAAATACACTATCTAGGAGGATATGCAAACAGCAGTGGCAGTTGATGCCTGCAGGGATGCTCCTGGGGAGAAGGATTTCCAAGCCTTTTACTTTCACTACTTTGTCGGATGACTCGAGAGCTTGAGGAGAAACAGTTTCTGCTCTTTTGAGTCATGGTTTAAGAGTCTTAGGGACTTTAAAATCATAGTGGGAACTCTCAGAACTACCTTCTCTGTGTTAGCAATTTCTAATTGCTCTTACTGTTGTGTGGCTACTTACACAAATGTAGATTCAGGAGTGCTAGAAGGAAAGAGGTTCCCTGTTTGGAATGGACTACTTAAAAACTTTGTTTGGTGTCACAGCACCTGGGCCGAAGTAGTTTTGGAGTTTGGGTAGATAGATTACGGCATGAAGTGTACTTGCTTTCCTGGTTTTTTTGAAAGGCAGCCAAACATCCATCAGTGTCTACAGTGATTAGTGATATCGACTGAACTCACTAAGGTGTGGTATTAATTTGTGCATTAATGTAATAATCTACATGGAAGAGGCAAAAAGATTTGCTGTATGTCACATTCCTGTCAGCTTTTCCAAACATTGTTTTGGTGGCTCATGTGTTTAATAAGTACTTGATAGTACTCAGAACAGTGACCCATTTAGCTTGCTAGTTTTTGTCCACAAGTGGCTAATAATCGGTCTTTTAAATGGAGCTTGCTGTCCACACATGTAAAAATGAAAATGTGAAAATATGAAAGTGGCAAGATAAGCACAGCAGCTTATCTTGTTTTTTGCATGTTTTTATGTGCATCCATAGAACTGAACTTTAATTAATAAGTGGTATATTCCCTTCTGATACCTACAAACAATAGGTCAGTGCATGATGTGTTTTATTTGGATACCTTTGTTCATCTTGATTTGGGTTTGTAAATTACAAAAATAAAGTATGCATTGTGGTTGATTTTATGATTTTTTTTGACAGTGAGTTGAAAGAGCTGATCTTCCACTGGTCCTTCACTTCATAGTATTCTCTTATTTAATAGCTGTATGCCACTGTTGAAAGTATGTTGATGCATTCTGGTAATAGGATGAATGCATCTGATTATTGAAATACATTCAAGTTTTCTCTATATTTTTTTCCAACCTGCATAACCCTTGCAATTTTTTTTCATATATAATATACCCTGCCATATTAAAATCTATCTCTTTTTCTGTGAGAGATTCCTTTATAAAAAATTGTTGACCTAATTTTCATTCTACTTTACTTCATTACTTAGAATAGCTGTTCGTCTATATATTCAGTATAAATGTATCTAAACTTTGGACTGTGATGTTCTATCTTAATATTTCAACTATTAAGCATCAGAGAATCCTGCAAATTCAAAACATTTCAGAATTTATGAGAAAAATTACAAAAACTATAGTTTTACATAGCTTCCTTGCCAAGTAACTTAGAGACAATAAAATAAATATTTGAGTTCAGAAGGAAATTTATCTCTTCAATTTGCCTCATACTTAATTGTTCTTTAAGACAAAATCAAACCAATAACAGTTCTGTGAACTAATGTAATTTTTTTTAAGGTATTAATGTGTTAGGCTACTAGAATCAGGCTGGAACAGCATTGCAGAAATAATAACATTGTGTTTTGATTAATTAAGATAACTTTGAGTGAAGGTTGGATTGATTCTTATGACTAGTTTCACACATCTGAAGGCACCAGAGTGCCAGGGAGGCATCTTGCCTATGCTAGCCTCTCTATAAAGTCAGTAATGAGATAGACACCTCTGGATTATCACTTTAAAGATGAAATAAGGATAGGTGTTTAAGATACATGAAAAATAATTATCCTCTTGAGACATTTCTCTCATTTCAGGAGGAATCCTGAATGATTTTAATTGTTAGTTGAACCTTCTCCCAGGAAACTGCTCCAGTAGTCTTGCCTGTTCAGGTTCATCCAGAAATAAACACTCAGTGCAACTACGAAACACAGTAAGTTCAAGAAGAAGCTTCATTTTACCATTAGTTTAAATTTAGGCAGTAATTCCATACCATAATATTCTGTTTTAAAGTCAGTATTTCCTGGTCTTTTATTTTATGCTCCTGAAATACAGCTTTATGCTTTCCTAAAATGGGTGTACTAAATACACCTAAAATGGGTGTACTCAAAGGTTATAACCCTTGAGATGTTAAGCAGTTTTAAGTGTTCTGGTGTGTCCTTTACCTTCATATTAACCTTCTTTCACACATTATCTGCCTGTTAGTTTTCGTGTTTATCATTGGTATATGTATTATCTCCTATTCCAAGGTAAACCTTTATTAACTTTACCAAAATTGCTTTTGTTCTTTCAATATTTATATGTATATATGTAAAAAAAGATAAAGTTGAAATACCATATTTCTTTTAGACTCCTAAATATGTTGTTACTAAAAGCATTATCAGCAAATTAGGACCTTGTGGTCAAAGCTTACATTGGTTTAATTATATAGTTTTAAAGGTATAAATCTCTTCTGACAAAAAAATTCATCACCTGTGGAAGCCATAGATGATGTATTACTTAGTCCTGCTTACTTAGGTCAAGATAGGTGTATTCCTCACTGTACAACTTGTAGATATCCTTCCTTTAAAATTCTCATGAGTTGCAGGGTTTTTTTTCATTGTTGTCTGAGTGGCCAACACTCTTCTTTGTCTTCAAGTTCATTATCAGAGTAGCCCTTTGAACCCACTTTTAACATTATACTTCATTCTGTGTAGCAGAGTAGGAGAAAATGCCACTCTGATGAATCATGTATCTTGTCTTGCACTTTGAAAGGGAAAAAAACACAAAAGAAAAAAGATAGAATTAATTTAAACTGCTGAACTTGAAGTGTTATAATCCTTCTGTATTTCAGAAGACTAAACTATGCTGATCCTACTTCCAATGTTATAGGTATAACTTGATTCAGTCTCTTAGGGTAAAACATTCAAGTTTGACACATTCAAGTCTGGGTGGATGAACTGCTGGGATGCTCAGGAGTGTTACTACTTTTATCTGTGCAGTTTGTGCATTACAACCTCTTGCTTCAGATATATATTTACTTAAATAATGTCTGCAACCATCCAAATGCAGATGATTTTAATGGACCCTTAGTCCATTTTGTGTAGAAGTGACATATTTTTTATTGAATATAGTCTCAACTAACTACCAGTAATGTTTGAGCTACTAATTTTAATAGAAAACCCATACATATTTTGAAGCCTGCAAATATTTCCTTAGAGGTCCAACCAGATGGGCTTATCTTTTTCAATGACATTTTGTATGATCAACTGTAGAGCAGTTTCACAGAGAAGTCTTAAGCTTTGATATTAATTTTTTCATCTTATCTAACAAGGCCTTAATGTGTATGCTCCTGATACTGAGATATCCCACTGCTACAAGCTATGGCACAGGACCTAGAGGAGGTGCACCTTCTGAAAGGGCAACTGGAGCCCAAGCAGGCTTTCTTAAAATCCCATAAACATTTAAGTTTAGCCTCCCAGATTTTTCTTATTATAGATGACTATCACTCTAGTCTGAAGGGTTGCCCCCATAAAGATGGTATGAATTTTGTGATGGGGCAGAAGAGGGAAGAAGAGTTATAACTTGAGAAGCTGAAAGGATAACTATATTTCATAACTTGTTCTAAGTGTTTCAGCATGTGCTTTCAATTTAGCATGCATAAAATTTTAAAGCCAAAAGCAAAAACACAACGAAGAAATAATGAACAAAACATACATGTGAATCTAAGAATTAAAAATTTTCGTCATCACTGGTTTGAGGAGGACCACTCAGTTTTAGGATTGGGTCTATATCATTAATCAGGCAGATTTGAACAGTCTGTGCAGAGAGTTCATGCCCATAGACAAAAGGGAGAGCACCACCCTATGTATGACAAAAGCATGGCTACATTTGCCTGTCTCCTAAGGAGTGCTCTGCTCAGATATGCTACATGGCTAGGGTCAGGGAGCTTCTTCTTATTCTATGAAATAAAAAAAAATACACTTCTTAAAATTCAGACTGTTTTTATAGTTGTCACTGTGGAAATCTAAAGCCAAAATAAGTTGTTTACTTACTTATTCACATCTCCTTGAATGCAGATTTATTTTTTGCTTGACTTACTGTAAACCCCATTTTTCCTTAGTAAGCACTTTCCACAAAAAAGTTTCCAGATGATTTGTTATTTCTTTCCTATTTCTTCCCAGATGTGCATATACCTGTAATAACTATTATGTGACTGATTTTTTAGAATAGATTACTTATGAATTATAAATTTGGAGTTTTATTTATTATTCCTGGATCAAATTCTCAGGTGGTGTCAGTCATGTAGCTTCATTGATTTCACTGATGCCATTTGACAGGTTGGACCATTGAATAGGTTTCTTTTGATGATCTGATTTTATGTACAAGTCATCAGCTACAGACTGCTATGGAGGGTAGTTATGCATATTCCAAGCTGAATTAAGGTGCTGATCCAACAAGACAGTTATAGACATAGTCAAGTTTTATGAGGCTTTTAATATGGTCATGTAGATAATGCTACTTTGCGTTAAGTAGGTGTTTTGGTGTTCTGCAGAGCATGAACTAAATATGTTTGTTTAGGAGCCCATAAACTTCCCTACTGTCCTCTAACCAAGCAGTAAATACAAATAGTATGCAAAGTACAAGTACTAACATAAACAGATAAGGTACCATTAAGAATAAAGGTTTGCTTTAAAAATGGGATTGAAAATGTGCTTTGCCATTCTGACAATTCCCTGCTACCCATGAAGTACTTGAGTGCTGACTGAATGGAATAACATCTAAAACCAGTAGAAGCTGCCAGAAGTCCTGTAAAGAGAGCATGGAGCATATGTTGGAATCTGAATGGAATATGCAAGACCCTGCAGTAACACCAAGCAGAAAATATCATCTCGATAACAAGTTCTTTAAGATCTTCTCTTTGTCTGCTCTGATCCCAAAATTTTTGTTTAAAACTCTGGTATCCAGTAAACTACAAAATTTACAATGCGGAGAAAAAAGTGTTGTTATCTAGAAGTGTCCCATGAAAAAAATAAGCAGCATTTCTGATGAACTCTTGAGGGGATTTGGTTTATACATTTGGTCACTGTAAGCATTTTAAATGCTGATTATTCTAGCATTAGTTTAATGAAGTCAAATAATGGTTTTATTTTAGTTATAATAAAATATTCTCTTCAAAACAGATAAATCAGAAGCACTAGAATAAGGATTAAGCTTGGTTCCATCTAATACTTCTGTCTCTTAATTAAAAAAACTAATAGTAGAATGCTATTAATTCAAGTTTTACTACTGATATTAGCAAATATTGGTTTGCCTTTAACAGATGCTGTTTATTTTTATAATGGGTGAATAAAATTTATGAGATGCTTAAATCTCCAAAAGAGAGACTTCTTGCAGAAAACCTTATTCAACAACTGCTAAGGAATAGAAAATCAGGTTTAAAAGAAGAACCAGTAATATGGAAGGTGTGACACTTTCCATACTGCTTACACGTGAACTATACTACAAGATCTTCCCTCTACTCACTTTTTGATGCCATTTGTGAAAACACAGATTAACTACCATTATGTTTATTGATGGCTTTTTTTCCCCTGGAAAAATTTTATTACTCAAGTATATCTTTGCAGATATGACTAAATATTTACACTTGTTATCTTTATTAATTAATTTATTGTTACAATGTTTTTCTAGAGCAGGAACAGAAAGAGACAAGAGATCAAACTGTGCACCATCAACATATTAAATTATAGATGGTATTTTTAATGTAAAATGGACACAAACAACACAGAGGTTTTAATGACATTATCATCTGTGTTATAAGATGAAAAATTCAGACCGGATTCAGTCTTGATATCAGAGTCTAAAAGCTGAAGATAATAAACCTAGACAAGCTGGATTAATGATCGATAAACATCACCTAATAAGCAGTAAAATTCCCATATTAAAAAAAAAAAAAGAACTACCAACAAAACAAACAAGCCAAACCAAAACCCCAGGCCAGCAAAAGAATTTTTTTTTTTTGCAGAACTTTGCATCTGGAAACAGATTTTTCTGGAAACAAAGTATCAGAAAGTAAAACAAAGGATAAAAAGGGCTTACTTTTCACAATATGAAAGACATATTCTATCAAGTGCTATGACAGAAACTATTCTCAGTGAAATTGTTTTCATGTCTGCAAAAGTAAAAGGTACATCTTTTGGAAATGTTATTTTCTCTGTGCTTTACTTTTGCCTTCTCTCACTACAATGCAGTGTGAAATAAACTGACAGGTCTTTTAACTATTATCTTTATACCAGGTGGTTTAATTTTTTTACTTAGCTTAAGGATGTATTTCTTCACAGATAGAAGGTATACCAGAAAGGTATGTGCATGAGAGGAAGATAAATGGAGCATGGAAAAGCCTAAACCCACCTAAAATATATAGAAACTATAGAACCAAAAGTATTCAGGAGCTCATCTTATGTGATAACCTATCTCCCAAGAAATGATCACTCAGTCCTGAAATGCAATTTCCAGGTATATTATGCAAACGACAGAATGAGAATATGATAACTGAGGTTTGAAGTTTTTTTGTCATAAGGAGGTTTTCTATATTTGTGATTTCTCTATGAAAAAGTTTTTTTCACCAAAGTGTCCCCTGTATTCAGTGGCTGAACTTTGCTAAAGCATTTGACCAATCTACCCACAAGTAAACTTGTTTTCTCTGTAGCCTTACATGACCTGGTTTCAAGTGTCTTACAATAGTGGCAAATCATATTCAAGTAAGAATTTGTATTATTGCATTTTTTTTTTTTAATGATACTATGTTTGATCCTTTCATCACTTCAGACAAGAAGAAAAGGTTTTCACATTGATACCAGCACTGTGCAAATGTCCTGCAGGGCTGACCTCAAGAGACTATGATAAAAGCTTTCTTGAGTAGCTTCAGACATGAGACTTGGGGTTTGACTGGAAAAAACCCTCAATTTAATGTTGTTTTCCTAATTGCAAAGCCAAAATTTTGTCTGATTTTGGTTTTAAACCCTTGCCTGATAGAATTGAATTGCTTTAGATTCTGAATCATACATTTCTTCCAACTAACTTCACAAACAAATTAAGTCTACCTTTTTTTAAAAGAGAGACATCCTGACTTTCTCATTGACATCTCAGCTGACATCTTGGTTAAAGTTACTAGCTTCTTCACTGAAGGCTGTGTTCTTCTGCCAAGTTCATGGAATAGTTTATTAAGATAACATTGTATTACAATGATGAAAATGTTCATGATTGCAGTGTAAACATGTAAATCACATTTCCTCACCCTGACAAAAATCCACTCAGTCACTGTATGCCAGGTAATTTTTTCTGGGTTTTTACAAGAATTTAAGCCGATTTCAGTTTAGTTTCTTTCTTTTTTCTGGTAGGTCTGATGAAATTTTTTTGTTGGCCTGGTCCAAATTAATTGAGAACAGACAGTTTTTTAAATTTCTTCCAGATATGCAGGAAGCTACGTTAAATTAAACCTCTTATACATTCAATCTTGCATTCCTCCCCAACAATTTAATTTTTATGATTAAGAAAGGAAGAATATATCTTGTAGCTTTTCAGTCTGAGAGTATCAGAGAAGAGAAAAATGAAGTGACTTGGCTATGGGAAGGCCTGATCAGACTGAAAGAACGAACCTGAAGTGTAGTGCAGCTTTACTGCTTATCAGATGTCAGTCACCAGCAGGGCAGCACACCCTTGGCTAAATCACATTCTTGGTGAACTTCAAAGAGAATATTTCACAGATCATTCTGTGAAAGCTGTCATTTGACAGCTTAGGTTGGTTCTTTGAAAATGAGTCTGTTTGGATTTAGTTTTCTAACATTCTAAGTATTAAACATCCTCCCTTGAAATAGAAATTTCTCTGACAATCATAGCCTAAAATCCCTCTAGCGATCTTATATGAACACATACAAGAGGATTAAATGAAAATAAAAAGCAAGAACCTAAAACAGAACTTGCATAAAATTCTCTGCTTTGTATTTCCAGATGCATAACTCACATCACCAGTTATTGACACTGCCTTAAAAATGCAAGTCATTGAAGAAAAACATTGTATATCCTGCCTTATCACATAACCTCTGCACCCAGAGACTGCGAGGGTTAGTAGATTGTGAGGACCAAAAGATGGCAAAATACCATGATCAAGAGGACTCCACAGTAAGGTAAGTTTTCTCTTGTATAATCTGATCTATACTGCTCAGTCACATTTCTTGCTACATACAAATTCATGCTTCATATGTAAATTATACAGACAATGTATAAAGCCTGTAATATACTATACATATAGATATAATATGTATATACATTATGCATATAATATGTATTTTCTAATATTGCTAGGGTTAAGTATACAAAAATATATTTGTCATGCAGGTGTTCAGTTAATAATTTTGCATTTTGTCTAGGAAAGAATGTCCAATATAAAAAAGCACATCCACTTTATTTCATCATACCAATGTGCTGGGTAGGCATTATTTTATCTAGGGGTTTTTATAGGACTTTAAATAAAGAGAAAAAACTGTTTTGCAGTTTTATTTCTTAATATAATTAAAGGGTTGTCCAGAGTGATCTCATCTAAACAATCACTCCAAACATCCCTGTTCAGGAATTTGTGAGATTACATTTTAAAACTGGTTGCCATATTCACTTACTGCTGGCTTTGTAAAAACACTTAGGACTTTACCCTCTGATGATTATGAGAATTTCACAAATTCCCTGCTTTAGTTATTCGCTATTAATATTTTTATTATTTAATTCACTCTTAATTTTCTCCCACTTAGTTGTCATGTTGTATATTTGCAGAATGAAATTATATGTGTACTGAATTAATACAAATGCTGTATCAACCAAGGCTCCTAAAGAGCATAATACCTTTGCCTAGAGAAGATAGACAAGACCAGAATGTCTTTGTTGAGTTATACCCAAATTCATTACAAAGTATTGGCATCAGTTATCAGCATATGCTATATTAAATCCATATTCAAATAAAAGGTTCAGTTGACTTTTTCAAATAAATGCTTACTGTGTTTAGGTAGGATTTCTAAAAATCTGTCATCAACTACTTTCATTGTAAATTAATTAATTCATTTTTTCCCAATCTTTATCTATGACTATTACTTCTTTGGTTTTACACATTACACAGAGTACTAGTTGACATCTTTGGCAGTGCTAACTTCACTAAATCACTGAATATTGTGAGTTGGAAGGCACCCACAAGGATCATTGAATCCAGCTCTTAAATGAATGGCCCAGATGGGGATCAAACCCACAACCTTGGCGTTATTAGTACCATGCTCTGGCCAACTTATCTAAGCTTGAACTCCAATTTTTGTTCAGTGAGCTCTCTAAGACTTTTAAACTGTTGAAGTCACATATGGTCTAAGCAATGTCTAAAAAATGGACTGATACTGCAAAGAGCAGGAGTGGCAGCTCGGCTGTCCTTTGCCAATACAATTTCTTACTCCTTAGCACATTCAAATCTCTGTAACAAGACCCTGACCAGGGAAGTTTACACTGTCAAACATTTTCATCTCAAAAGCTTTGCCTCTAAGAACTGGAATAAACTGGGGCATGGAGGGTGTTTGAAAACAACTAACTGAAAGAAATTTTTGACTAGAACACAGATTTTTCTTTAGAAGTATTGTTTCTGTGCTTAAAAGATGTTACAGATTTGTTGGACTCTGGGATGGAAGATGATAGTTCTTGAGATCTCCCAGCACTGTGTCCCAAAGGGTAAAGCCAAAGTGCATTCTCTAGGGGAGAACAGAAACACAGAGACACAGGTGAATCACATCTTTCAAGACTTGTATCTATTTGTATTTATAGAGATACTTCTCTATATAATATTTCAGATGTCAATCAAAGATGTTGTTGCTTTCAAAATAATATCTGTTTTTACTATTATTTTAGGCATTTTCTGCTTTGACATCAGCAGCACAGCAGCTGCAGAAGAATAGCCAATTTTGGGTGAGGTGGAAGGGAAATGCCATCATATTAAAAACCAAATTTTGTGTCAAAGTGTTGTCATTAATGTATTTAGACAACCTATGTGAGAGGATGACACAACCAGGTGCTTTTCTCTTGTTTGAAATCTTTGTTCTTTTCTCAAACTCACTAACAAGCTCTATTTCTGTTCTATTCTGTACTTAATCCTGACCCAAAACTAAGAGCAAAGTTCTTGACTAAGGTATGTGAAAATATCCTCCACATGTCTTTTCATGTCAATCAGTAGATTGTGTTACAAAAATATACAAACTCTTTTCATATTAACTAGTCCTTTTGAAGGTCCATAAAGATGGTTCACAAGGATTTACATCTACAGCACCTGAACAGGAAAACAAAATAATTCTTAGTTACTGTTTGAACAAAGAAATAGAGAGTTTAATTTATCATTATTGGTAGAATTCATAACCTAATCTATAAAAATGAATTAACATTTACATACCTCCATGCATTTGTAAATCCTCAGTTGCATATATTTTAAACAGATGTTTTATTCATTTATGTAGAAATAAAAGCTTATACAAACTCAGAAATCTATAAAAAGGCACCTGAACAAAAGACATAAAATGAGTGACCACAGAAAGTTAGATTAGTTAGAGGATGAGAGCTCTTCTCTCCTTTGTAAGATGTCATTTTCTTACATACGTCATATGATATGCAGTACCTGCAGCCCCGAAGACCCAGCATCTAATTACAATCAGGTACATCACCTTTAAAGGATTGCTGTACCTGTTTTTTAATATTCCATCATGTTGCTAGGAATGAGAAAGAACACAGTGAACTTTGTTGATGTAGCATCCTGAGTTGTGGAAAGTTGCATCCAACAGTTTGCAAAAAATTTTTAAGTCTGAATATTGTGAATAAAGATATTGAGTAAGTACATCAGGACTGGTTCATGAATAGTCTGACACCTAAAACAATAAGAGGTTTTGTGAGTAATGATATTTGCAAAAAATAATTCAGTAAGTCATAGTATCTTTATTCCTGAATAACAACCAAATTCCATTAAATGATATTTTAAGAGTTAAATAACTGATCTGCAATGCTGATCAATGCATGTATGAAATATGTATGGTTTTGGAATATGATTGTGTGTAAGTTATATAAAAGAGGTAGGGTAAAAATAAAAGTATGTTGTTTAACCTTCTGAAATATGTTGTAACATTTTTCCCTTGTATTGCCTTAGGTTATCAAAGAACCAAAGCCCATTTAAGAAACTTGCCATGAGAGACTGGGACCATGAGAGGCAGGGCCAAAAATGTATTTTAATCTTTCTTTGATAATTGTGCAGTATCTTATGGAATATTCAGGTGTCAGTCTCATTCCACCAGGAAAACAACAAACCCCTCGCTCCTGGAAGGTACTTTTTCCTTTTCCCTCCCCACCCCCCCTTTTTGTTACCCAATATCCAATCTTTTTATTCTGTCTGTTGTCCTCCACATAAAGGGTACATCTGGATCTTGTACAGCTTGGGAAGCAATTTCTTGCTGTAACACACAACTTGTGAAATAGCCACGCTTGTGGAATAATCAGGAAATAATGATATGAATTATATTTTGTGGAAGTCATACACATGCAATTTCCTTTGTTTTTGTTTGTTTGGTAGGTTTGTTTCTTTGTTATTTTCTTCCCTTATAAACAAATTAAATAAAAAATATATATAATGTCTACTCTTAAAATGACTGTCCATGACTTCGAGTATTCAAAGACTGATGAGTAATATGAGATAAAATCTAAGGTGTCAGTTCTTATTAAAAAGAGGAGTTTTGGAACTAAACATTGCTACAGAAGTAAATTACCTGTGATAGATGACTGTATTATAATCCATTTGAGGACTGGTGTATATAAATAACATAGTTATATTTAAGATAGATTGGATTTCAGAATCACTGATTTCCTCTTTGCCAGAGCCATGCATGTAGTACTGTTCAGCAGAGGTGCAGAATCCATTTCACTCAAATCAACATTTCTACTGTCTTGTGAGAGTTTGATAAATTGAATGGATTGTAGACTCTTTTAGTCTTAATATGTTACTAAAAGAGCTCCATGTTTGTTTATTAGCTTGTTTGCTATATTTGCATGCTGGGTAATAAGTTTCATGTTCCACTAAAGAAATTGACCTGATTTTTGCCTACTAGCACTTCAAGAATAGTACTGCCCTTGAATTCTCTGTAGTCTTCTCTAAGATTTATTGGGTTTTAAGGAATGTTTCAGACTTTAAACTGTATCATTTCCACTGTAGAATAACACATTGATAAGTAGTCAGCTGATGAGGAGGTTTTTTCCCTACTTCTATGTTAACATATATATATATATATATATATGAATATATATATATATATATATGAATGGCACATTTTCTACTTTGCTATGCATTACCAGCCTAGTCTATAATCCAAGCATTGCTTACTCACACTCCCTTTCTAGGCTCTTACAAAGTCCCTTTCTTATACCAGTGCAAACTTCCCAGACAATTGATGAAT
Organism: Pachyramphus minor; assembly: GCA_013397135.1. NCBI lineage: Eukaryota > Metazoa > Chordata > Aves > Passeriformes > Tyrannidae > Pachyramphus > Pachyramphus minor. Next base: position 752,247 of record VYXB01006176.1, read on the forward strand.
AATCAAACTGACAGGGTGGAAGAGCAAATGCCTGGTAGTTTTTTCACACAGACACTGCTACAAGTTTTTTTTAACTGATAATTTCCCTTCAGTCTTGACTTTTTGCAAAATTGATGATTTTATGTCTTAAAATATTAAAATCTCCCACCAGCCCTGTGCATTTGAAATGCCCATGCCATAATCTGCCATGATGTAAGGACAAAGGGTAAACTAAGAATATGACATTCTTAAATTATAGTTGTCTTCATATTATAATTCAATTTGCACAGATTTTTTTGTTTGTTTTTTGTTGTTGTTGTTTTTGTTTGTTTATTTATTTGTTTTTGTGGGTTTTTGTTTGTTTTTGTTTGTTTGTTTGTTGTTTTTTCCCTGGAGTTTGAGGGGAAAATTACAGTTACTGTGCTTCAGAAAATTGAGCCTTGTGTACATGAAGATACTTTGGACAAGAGGTCTTCTGATTGGATGCAGTTTTCACTTCTTTATAGAACTTTGCAATAGACTTATCCAGAAAACACCACTCTGAGTTTAATTAGTTCTGGCGTGGTGATTACATCAACAGACAACATGGTTCTGTACGAGCTGTGCAAGGGCCTGCCTTGTAGTCTAAGATCCATAGAGTTCATAAACTATACTTTAGTATTATTTGGCAAACAGAAGGACAAAACCACTGTTAGTTGATGTCTTTTTTTAGTCTCATTAATATAGCAGGAAATTTCAATGTAAATGGATGGCATTATTGCTACCTCATCAGACAGTTGGTCTAGTTGTAAAGATGAAGCTATGGCAGAAGTGCAGCAAGAACACACCAGCCTTGGATACTATTGGATCTATTTTCTTGACCACAAAACAATCCCAAACACGAGCTGCAGACCCAGAAGAAAGATGTCAAAGAAGTGAAAAATAGAAAATGATCTTCAGAGCATGAAATTTTACTAAAATGTGTGATCACATCTTGCACCCATTATGCATCAGTGAGTAAAAATGTATTTGCTTTTCAGCAATAGCATCCAAAAGGTGGCAAGTCACACTTTCTTCAAGAGACCTAGTCTTATATTTCTATTCTTCTCTATGGTTCATTTATTCTTGGTGTAAGATGATGCATTTTGCTGGTATCAAGCATGATTAGACATGCAAGAGCAGGCAAGAACAATTGTGTTTTGTTTTGTTTTGTTTTTTCCCTGGAAGTAAAGATAAAGCACATTTCCCTAAAAGGAAAGTGTTTGTTAGTTGTATTATCAGAATTTCTTCCATCCTTGAATCTCAGCACATTGAAGTATTCCCCAACCTCACAATGTGAAAAAGAAAAAAATCAAAACAAAATAAGGAATAGAAGTAGAAATAAGTGGAAAATAAGAAAAATAAGCAAGAAAATATGAAGCATACAGTTTTGTCCTTTTTAGAAGGCAATGCTTAAGTTTTTCCTCTCAAAATCCTATTTGTGTATTAAGCCTGCCTACTCATTCTGTTCCACATTACAGCTCATGGGCACTGCCATAGCAGTAGGCTAAGTTCCTCATTGCTACAGTGTATTCTCACACATTTCTGATGTGTGTGCTGCAGAAATCTTAACTCTGCTTTTAGTTCCACTTGGAGAAAGGTCTATGAGAAATCAGAAAAAGACAAATAACAAACCCCAATTAAACAGTTTTAAATAAATGGATAGTGGCCAATAATCTCTTTCTTGTTTCAGTGCACATCATCCCATTTTATTGGTAGGAAAATATGTGGAAATCTTATCAATGAATTGAGCTATACAATTACTATCAAAGATGTAATGAAAAGTTTTCCAGAGATCTTAATGAAATGAGGAAAATTGTGAAGATTTATTGATACTATTGTAATTAGGATAGACCAGACTCAATCACCACAGTGGACACAAGCAAAAGAATGGATATAGATATCTAGAACAGGAGTCACATAGATTTTGAGAAAAGTACCAAAACTGTAATATCTCCTATTCCTCAACGTGTATCCAGTCTTAATGGGTTAGACATTTATTTTCTCCAAAAAGTCTAACAGTGTGCTCCACTCTGTCTCCATGGATGAACAGATTGAACTCACAGGAACAACTGACTGAAGCTTGGTTGTTGCCTGAGCTCTGCCCACCTCAGAAATGCCATAGTGGTGCCTAATGAGATTAAAAGAGAGATGCTCTCCATTTTATTTTATTCAAAATGAGCTTCCACAATATTTTTAACCTGGAATCTGATTCAATATTTGATATTCAATATTAAAATATGGAAAAGTTGCCCTTATATGCAAGTAATAGGTGAAATCACAGACACATATGAAATAATATCAATAAATTTTGGAATAAACCCAGCACAACTGCATCCATAAATTTATCATCTGCTAAAGTCCCTGTAAAAAGGCACACAAAACAATTGTTATGACAACATTTTATGATATTTAAGTCCTGCAATGTGAAAATAGTTAAATACACAATAAAAGGATTTTTCTGCTTGACTAAAATGATAGTTTTCAAGCTGAAACAGTGCATGAAATGCAATCAGACTGGAAACTCCTGGGGGTTAGGTCTGTATATACAATACAGCATGAGAAGAAGCACTTATAAAGATGGAGGGGGGGAGGGTTATATTTCAAACATGAGGTACAATAAAACCTGAGTGTCATTCTGAATTTTAGCGTGAATGAAAATTTCTTGCTATGAATTTATTCTTTTCTCCTCTCTGTCAGTGCTTGTGTCATCAATTCCTCTTGCAGACAGAGGTGGCTTATAGTAGCCTCCTAAATCCTTGCACCCACTCAGTTTCCATGGCAGAATTGGGCTCTACTTTTTTTCCCATCCTTCAGCTACTATTTTAAGAGTTCATATGACTGTTTTCCAGCTTTCAAAAAATCTGTCAAAGATCAAAGGCAGAAGGAGAGTTTAATGGTAGATACTTACGAATTGTTATCACAGCAGAGTGTAAGTTTCAGACTGATAAAAAGCTGTTTTCTTTCTTTCTTTCTGTTTTTATCTCTTTTTATAGCAGTAGAGAACTAGATTCTACACCCAATCCTCATAAAGACAATTGTGCCCCTATGTGACTATTAGGATCAAATGTTTATGTCTAGCAGCTCAATAAAGAGCATGACTTTGCATCCCTGAAACTGAAACACTTTAATTATTTATAAGCAGCTTCATGAACAGTTATTGGAATAGTAACAAATCTACAGAATTTAGGCAATCAGGTGTCAAATCATCAAGACTTTAAGCAGCTAGTGTATTTACCCTATATTCATATTTAAATAAAATACTTATTAAGTGACTTCCAATAGCAGATGAATTAGTAAAAATGTACTTCAATTGAAATGTTACCAAAATATAAAGGAATATAGTGACTTGCTCCAAATAACCAGATTCTTTCTCATTTTGACTGTTATATAGATAGGAGATGTTAGAAAGAGGCAGAGAACTTTCTCATGTCTTAATTTCCATTTATCTGTTGATAGTATTGGAATAATAATGTTAAATATATACCATACCTTAGCTGCTCTTGCAAGATCTTCTGAATATTTATAAAGTAGAAGTTGAAGAGTTTTTTTCATGAAAAAATAGCAGGAAGTTGAATTTAGTGCTGTTATAGTTCTTTGAAATATAATAGCATAGCTTTCATATTTTCTTATTGTTCTCTGGTATACTGGTCCAGGTTATTCAGCAAATCACAGAGAATTGTTGTATTACCCTTGCCTAGGCTGCAAAAAGACATGTCAAAATCTGTTTCAAGAAACTCTGCCTCTGTCTTTTGAGTCTTCTTCAAGGTGACTGCCTTCCTCATGCCATCCCCCACAGAACACACCCATTAAGGAATCACCAAAGCAGAGAAAGCAGTCAACAGCAATGAACACTAACCCACACTTGCGCTGATTTCAGTGCAAGAAGTTGCTGATAACAAGATCATAAGCTAATGCAAACAGGCCTTGAGAGCTAAGAGCTCTAGGGAATAGCTCTCTGCATCTGTGGTTCTGTCACAAGAAATCAGGTTGCACTGTCTAGGAGTAAGTGCAACATCAAAAAATGCCAGACTGGGGACAGAGAAATGATGATGCAATGGAAAAAATGTAATATACGCAAAGAAATCCACTGAATATAATAATAATAATAAAAAACCCCAAACCAAAACAAAACTGAATAGTCAATAATTTTTATTTATTTTGAATCCCAGATAATGATGTCAGTAAACACGATAAATGTAAATGGTTAAAATTTTAATTAACAAAACCATTTAGATGAATCTAAAATGTTGTTTAAGTTTAAATGTATATTGGTCATTGACAATTAATAAAAAAAAAGAAAGAAAATAGAGCAAATTACCAATGCCACTGAGCAAGAATTTCAGCCTCATAAGGGAAATGCCTGATGTGGGCATACTAAATAACAGCAAACCATCCAAAGTTTGCCAAATCTTTTCCATGCATCCTTATGTAAGTATCTTAAAAATGGTGGTACACCTTAGTGTTGGAATAAATGAGAATGAAGTGACCAACAGGAAATGTTAATAAGAGCAGGATGCCTTGATATTGCAGCTGTGAAATTGTGAGTGAAACTGATATTCATTATCTGAAATTTCTTCTCCTGTCCTCAGGCACCTGTAATTGAGAAGATTAATTAGTTCTTTTAAAACAGAGGTGTTGATAGACCAGTCATCCAGGAAAAATGGGGCCTAACTGGAGAGCAGCTGAGTCCTCACAGTCTGACTGTTGTAATATGCAAGAACAGGAGATGGTAGAGAAGGAAGGAAGGCTGTGGAGAAGAGACAGGAGGAAGCTGAAAGTACCTGGAGATTCCTTATGTTTTCAGAGTATGGGAAATTGTGGCACTGAGTTGCAGAGAGTTTGAAAATAATAACAATTTCACTATTATTAAACAGACTAGATGCCCTATTTTCTGAATCAAAATGAATTACATAGATAGCGCTGCTAATGAAGGGAGCTAGACCTAATGACAGCTGTTTCAAGAACTGGAGAACATCTGTGATATTACCTGAGATAATAACACTATTCACATTATCAACAATTAAAACTGAGAACGAAAGTTCTGAATTTACAGCAGCTCAATAAAAGACCCAGTCTAAGCAAGGTAATTTCTAACTAAGTTCCACAAACATATATGCAGGAAAGCATTAATAATGGAATTTAATTGTGTTGAGAAGTGCATAATTATTTTTAAAACCTCATCACTCATTGGTCAAAATCTATACTTTTTACTATACTGTTTGTAGTTGATTTCGAGGAAAATTGTTTTTTTTTAAGAGCATTTTAAAAAAGATTGACAAGTAGCATAAAGGAACACATTTTTCAAATTTACATATGTTTGGATTTTTTTAGGAAAATAAAAAAATTTAACTACCATTTTACTGGAAAATTTTATTTAGCAACAGATCTCAACTTTTTTTATTTCTGATTCTCACTTATCTTTGCAGATTTTCATTTTAGACTGTTGTTCAATAAATCAGGAACAGAAGTAACATTCTAATCAATGACTAATTGTAAATTTAAAGTTCAAAACAAACAGTTCAAACTAATCTGGTAGGATACAAAATGGGAAGAAACTGGCAAATGATTTCTAGTCAAAAATTCTTAAGAGAGCTTTGTAATCTGCTTTTGAATGTTTCATGAAGAAAAAAAAAAAGCAGAATCCAGTAAATAAATTATTCATTGTGAATTATTCACTCATCTGTATCCTAGTAAGAACTTAAATATAATTTCACTATGTTGGCTCATGATGTGATGACACCTAGTGTTGTAATATTGAAATAATCTATTCTATCACAACCTTAAAAATATCCCAGCAATTTGGTGTGTGTAATGAAGGCTGCCTTCTGACTCTATTAGGTATGCTTGATCCAGTTTTTAGAAATATTTTATACAGAAGAAACGAAACTGGACCAAGCTTTCTGAAAGGCTAAAAGCAGGACTAGGGGGTAGTAAAAGCTACATGGAATACCATAACTAATACAGAGGAAAGGCATAAAGATGATCAGAGGGTTGGAGCCTTATAGCACCTTCAGGTACCTAAAGGGGGTCTGCAGGAGAGCTGGAGAGGGACTTTTTACCAAGGCAGATAATGATAGGACAAGGAGGAATGGCTTCAAAGTGATAGAAAATAGGTTTAGATTAGATATTAGGAAGATATTCTTAACTGTGAGGGTGGTGAGGCACTGGAACAGGTTGTCCAGGAAAATCATGGGTGTCCCATCCCTGGAAGTGTTGAAGGCCATCTTGGATGGAGTTTTTGGACAATGCTCTCAAGCACATGGTGTGATTGTTTTGGTGTCCTGCGCAGCGGCCAGAAGTTGGACTAGATGATCCTAATGAGTCCCTTCCAACTCAGGATATTCCATGACTCTATGATTCTATTATTTGAGCAACCTGGTCTAGGGCAAGGTGTTCCTCCCCATGGCAGGGGGTTTGGAACTAAATGATCTTTAAGGTCCCTTCCAACCAAACCATTTCAGGATTCTATAGATTCATAGATTGCCTTGAACAGTCAATGATCATCAAGACATAGAACATCTAATAAAATAAAACTGGTTGCAAAAGAGGCTACAAAAATTTTAAATCCTTTAAAATGAATTTTTATCCACCTAAGTGGCAATAGCTATTTAAATCAAAAGGAAATTTTCAACTGATTTGGCTAGACTCTCATATTTAAAGTGTACTGATTTGGAAAAGGCAATTAATTTTGTGCCAGGGAAATTCCAGAACTCACTTTAAATTATGCACAATGCCCTCTGTTTTTTTGAATAACAGTGATTCTGCTGAACTGAAGCTTGATCAAATTTGGAACCATTTAGCAAAGCTGAAAAAAAAACTATTTCAGCTTTAAAGATTCATATAATTCTTTTGACATAATCAATGTCAAAAGCACCTGAGTGCTTACTGCTTAGTGAACATTTCAATGTTTTGCAAAATTGAGCTTTAGCTAACCATGAAATTAGTACCTACTAACCCAGTCAGACAATCAGAAAAATACAAAATAAACAAATGCTGAAACGTAGGCAAACCCAGTATATTCATACATAGAGTTACCCTTGTATTCAGAAAGAGCCAAAAGACTTTCAGACCATTAAATATATCTGATGGTATATTGTGGGGTTTTTTCAACCAGTTTTAAATTTTTCATGATTTGTAATAGATCTCTTCAACCTCTGGCCACTTGTTTGTGCTTTGATTGTAGAGATTAAAAAAAAAAAAAAAAAAACCATATTATGTCTCTGAAAACCTGGAGTTGTAGAGGATGGAAAGACACTAAACACAAAGTTCAACTTGAAAACCTATAAGAAATTACTGTAATTATAAGGCTGAATTTGAAATAAATGTTTTTCCAAAGCAGAGGAGACATCAGATGATATGACATGATGGACAGCAGTGCTTGTCACCATTTCCAAGTATAACAGATCTTTAGCGAAGATACGGAGTGGTGCTATGGTTTTGTGTGTCACCTTGTATAATACAGACCTACTGATTCAAGCTCCGTCATCATCCTTGCCATCTCTAAAGATCCCTGTCAATGGAGTTCAAAACCCAGTCTACCTTTCCCACAAATTATTAATTTATGATGGAAAATCTTCAAATGCTTTGAGATAGAAAATTACGTAGTCCCCTTGCATCTTTGCTTTTATGCTTGGTCCCAATGAATTCACACCAGGATGTGTGTGTCCTGATCCCCAGTGTGGCAGTCGGTACATTGAGTCTACTTCTGTAATTCACAGAGCAGAGCAAGGCAGCCTCGTGAACAGAAGAACTTTACAATGAGATACACAATGCCCAACATACCAAGAGAGGTAAACCTAATCCAACTAAGAAGAATACGACAGGGAAGTATGTTCTAGATTGCTTCTTCAGACTGAAGCAATGGCCTGTGGCCTTTATCACTGTTCAGGATTACAACGGACAGACAGAAATCTCTTTATGTGTTTAAAGGCCTGAAAAAAAGCAGATGAAAAGTACATAATTTTGATTACAGCCAGGTGGCTAGACAATACTGAGGTTCTTGGTACTACTTTCTGGAGCAACCGTACAACCTCAGAAGTGAATGTAGTACACCACTGAATTGCATTTCTTTCTATCCCTCCTTCTAAGAAAGGACAGATTTTGGGGGGACTAATGGAGAGCAAAAACCTTTGCATTTGACTTCTGGTAGTGAGCATATTCTCCTGGAATAGTGAGTCTTGGATTTCAGTTTGTTTTTTTTTTTTTCCAGACTTTTTAATTCAGGAAAGATAAACATCTCCAAAAATAGACAGCATAGCAACCAAATCCGGCAGTCTTGTCCTTACTACTTGTCCCTGTATCTTCTATTTTATCTCTGTAACAAAATAGTTGGCAAAAAGATCTTGAATCAATTAGAACTTCTTGATGATACAAAAAATACCTATTTCTAACATTCATGACATTTCCCCTGATGTTGTCAGCACACAAGTCAGAAAGTCTCTATATCAAAACTAATCAAGTTACCTTTGCTTTTTTCTTCCATGTTTATTTCAGTTTCTCTTCCTGAAGTCAGCAACCACAGCATGAATCAATCATATATGCAGACAGACCTTGCTTGAAAAATTGACCCAGAAATTTTATTTGAGTTCAAAGCATAAAGTCCACAGCATCTCTTCTGGAAGCATTTTCAATGAAAATGCTACAATTGTCAGCAACAAAAAAGTGGACTTGGAGAACTTATCTACAATCTCAACGACAAGAATTTTTTGATTAGAAAAACCAGTTCCCTAAACACTTAAGATTTGATTTTCTCATGACGTATATCAGCACCTAAATAACAGATTTTAAATAATTAATACTTTCATTTTACTCCATTCAGTTATTGTTATTATACCAGTTCACTCACAAGCTGACACAGAAATCATTATACTCTGCAAGAGCATTTGACAGGACTTGCTTGTGCTGCAAACATGCATGAAGATGTGCTAATGCTGGTGTTTCTACTGCTCAATTTGTCTTTTGGACATATTTTGTGCTTTAAGTTGCCAGTGATATTTCTTCAATAAAGCAAACGTTTTCATTTGTTGGTTTTTGCTTTTTTTTTTTCTTTTTCTATTTAATTTTTATTTTAGTGTGCTTTATCTCTTGAAACTCTACTCCAGGCATCTGAGTCTGGCAATGACTTCACAAGCTCAGTTTGCCAAAAAGTTTAATACTGATTCTCTAGTATCAGCCACCTGCCAGAAATTGTTTGCTATGCAAGTGGTGAAATATTATCTTACTGACTGGTTCAAGCCCAGTTAATTTTCACTCTGATTTTTGTCTGGATAACAGTGTATAGAAAATGTAAGTTAAACCCTTCAGGGGGTTAACCAGCTTGATAGTCCAGACAGTAACATGCTGCCAGTTATTTCCTTATTCTCTTATTTCTATTATTTTTATCTTCTTTTAATGGCAAGCAGATCTCTTAATCTTGAAACATAGGAATGCAGGATAAACAGTCATTCATGATGAAACTGTGCTTGAACTTGCTCAAATAGCAAGAAACTTTTTTCATCTAAGTTTAAAGTTTAGTAAGTGTGCAATACTTTTGGAATTATCTTCTTTAGTGTTTTGATGGTATTACCATTTGTATGATGAAGAACACTACTATTTGCAACATTTATTTTCTATATGCTCTCTGTTTCTATCAGTAAAGGAAATTCTCACAAAGGGGTAGGGGGTAGAGGGGGAGGAAAAAGCAATGAAGCAGAACTATTCCCAGCCCGCCAGTGCGCTCCAAAGAGGGCACAGGTTTATTCTTAGATTCTGAAATAACAAGGAATTGAATGTGAAACTCTGAAATCTAAGAGTTTGAAAGTAAAAATGAGAAAAGTTTTTTGTAACTCTGGTTTGAAATACTCAAGCTTTTCACTACAAGCTAGACTGTGTTAGATTTTCCTACAGTTGGAATTACGTAACTGCCATCAAATGGCTGCAAAGTTGCAGGATTTCTACTAGCGCTATATCAGGAATTTTTGGAAAAGAAGTCAAACTCTTTTTTCCGTATGTGGTGTGTTGACCCTAGCCAGCAACTAAGGATTCATCAGTTGCTTGCTCCCCCCATACTGGGATGTAGAAAAAACTGGAAGAACAAAAGTGAGAAAAACTCATGGGTCAAGATAAAGGCACTTTAATACATGAAGGAAAAAAAGGAGGAAAAAACCAAATGATGCAAAGGCAAGCACTCAACACCTCCCACCAGCAGACTGATGCCCAGCCAGTTTCCCAGCAACAGCTTCTTTGGAAAGACAAGACAGAGATAAGATCTGAACTCAGAATCTTAAATGAAAAATAAGGTTTCTGTGGCTTCTGCAATGAAGACAAGCAGTTTGAGTTTGATAAGGAAGAAGGGTAAACAAGCAGAGGAATTTACAGAGACATGTGACATGATCATAGCAAAAGATGTCTTTTATAGCCACATTCACAATGGATCTGAAATGGTAATACTTATCAAGGAGGACCAGAAAACATTCAAGTTGGTTTGAGTTGCAAGGAGTTTCATTTTTTTTAATTGCATACTTTAGTTTAATTTAGTTTAGACAGGAATGTTCTTAAACATATTTTGTCTGACAGAGACTAATATTTGTGAAAAGCCTAGGCAGAGAGATCTAGGGAAGGATTTGGGTTAGTGTACTAAGAGAGAAAAAGAAACAGCATAGTGTACTGAGAAAAAAGAATATGTTTCTGTTTTCACAGTTGTCCAAAGAAGGTGTGAGGATGGAGATCATGAATCGATTTTATCTATCTCCTTGGGTGACTCTTGGTCTAGAGAGAAGCAGATCAGTCTGGAATACACATCTGGAAGTCAGTAAGAAAATAATGGTATTTGGTTTTGTGATGAGGTTAGAGAGAAATGAGTCACAGGGGAGGATAAACAGAGAAGTGGGTCAAAGAAGATGCAGCAGAAGTACTGGTTCTGAGATTTGGCTAACAGCCATTGGTGGCAGTAATAAGAGCAGCTTTATTTTGTGTAAAAGATAAAAGCAGATTTGGGAGAGATGTAGTGTATGTCTAACAGAGAGACTGTCAGCAATTATAAACAACATGTTGAGTTGACTTAGAGAGACAAACAATAAAAGAAGAAAGACAAATAGCTGAAGTATTAGCAGATGATGAGATCTGGAAATGTGTATGAAGTAAAAAAGCATTTTACAATAAACTCTTCATCAGATAAATTATTATTTCTAGTTTTCTCAAACTTAAGCATATTACAGTCTTGTAATACTCTGATGAATTCTTCAGGCTGTATATTCTTCATGACCTGTGCTCCCCTACAGCTTTCAATACTTGTTCATGTCTTTGAGTGCATTCAGATCTGGCCAATACTTTTTACAATGAATCTGTGCAAGAGGAAAATTTTGGATGTGTCCATTAAACATATTCATGTATGTAATTTTTTTATTATTATTTCTCTGTGTCTCAGAACTCTAATATCACTCTCTTAATTATGGAAACATTAGCTTCATAGCTAGAAGACTGAGCTATTCAGGGAATATGTTTCTGTTTTCACAGTGACATCTGAACTTTGTGGAAGATATTTGTCCCTGAAAGATGAATAAACAATGGTAATTTTTATTACAAATTAAGGAAAACTAAATTATTATTTAGTATTTCCCTGAAGTCACTTAGCCAACTAATGATATGCCAGTTCTGTTAGTACTGTCTTCCAGGATAGTATGGAAAGTAGTGAGTTGGGGGCTTTCAAAATTTATAATTACTTCAGATTTTGGGATTTTTTTAAAAGGATATTTCTATTATTCTTTATAGAGAACATATTTAGACACAGAATTTTTTTGTTAAACATTTAAAATGTTACTATGCCCAGTAGCTATTGTTTTAACCATATAAAGATATCTCAGGTTCTAGGACATATAGTTGTTACTGACCATTGTAGGAAAGGCTTAAACAACAGTTCTTCATTGCCCTTTCCTACTTTTGCTTTTCACAATTGAGAGTGATCAAGTTGCAGAAGGATTTTGCTTGTGAATTTCTTAATTATAGTGCCAGAATGTGTGCCTCTGAATGTTGGAGCTAAATGGAACAACTCTGCAGTACATCCTTGTATTGGATCTGGCTGAGCTGAGCTGGAGTTCATTTCCCCACTGCCTCTTCCCACAAAGTAAATGACAGTAGATGAACCTGGGACAAGGGCTGTCAGTACTTGTGCTATACCACAGTCCTACTGAAAAAATCCAGAGAAGAAGAGTAATGACAGCCCAGAATGAGAAACCTCAAAGCCATTCAGAAAAATGAAGTTACTACCCCCAAAAAGAGAATTCACATTGAGCCAGTCAACCACACTTCTTACATACTGTTCTGGGAAAACGAATAACAAGCATGATGATCACATTCGTCAACACCTATCCTTGACTCTGTTGTCTATACTATCTTTAGACATAGACAGGGCCATATCCGTTCATCTTATGAATACAGATATTTGAGGATATGCTACTGTAACCTTACACAAGAGCACATGTGCCACTGTACCTGTCACCTTCCTAATAGACATGGAACAATAATTTAGGTGTGAGTTGATTTGTTTTTTCAGCAAAGACAATTACGTTAATCCAGCTGCATGATCCCTAATTCTCTTGAGGCAGATATTCAAGGTGTCAATGAAATTGTGCTTAAATTAGGATTCTAAATTAGTTGGATTGATGCCATCTTAGAAAACCATACATATAAAGAATACATTTTTATTTTTAAAAAACTAGTCTGAAACTGGTATGAACCTAAAAAATGGAGTTAGATCACAGACAGAGTCATTCTGCACCCAAAGGGGAAATGATTAATAACTAGAAAATGAGTGAAAAAAGTCATAACTCTGCAGAACTATACATCTCTCTCTACCCTGCCAAAATACTTTCTGCAAACATAGATGTGTTTCCTCCACCACATCTTGGTACACATATGGACATAACCTTTCATTAGCACAAAATATTTTTAATATAGCAAATCATAGTAACATGAGGCCCTGTAAGTTTATTTACATTCATTACAAATGGAAGTTGGTACTGGAATTAAGAATCAAACCCATTTCTGAGGCCTCATTCGGCAAATAAATTACAGAAATCTTCTTCTTCTGAGGTAATGAACTTCAACTGTAATTTATTTTTACATGCTTTTAACAAATTGCTCAATAGAATCATTTTACAAAACTGAAATGTACAATTACTGGGAAAGAACTTAAAATTATAGCAATAGGAGAGAAATTAAGAAGTACTATTAAAACTTTCAATTAAAAAAATTCTTTACTGGAATATACTGAATTAAAAAAATATAATTAATCAGGGTGTTTTTGTAAAGCTTATTAAAACCTAATACATCTAATATACAATAGCTACTGTGATTGGGATAATTATACTCTTAAATGGAATTTTTTTGATTGATTTAGCAGCAATCCAAATTTACTATGTACCTTCCTTTTCATACAGGTTATATCTTCCCCTTAACCAAAGTGCTATTATCCTGAAGCTACAAAACATTGAAAATATTTTAGTAATGCTTTAATTATGGAGTGAGTTATATGTTATACCAGGGACTCTTTTGATGAAGTGTCTGAAAGTGCTCATCAAGATGCAGGTTTTATCCTCATGCACTTCCTCTCAGCCCTGTTTGGATGACTGGTTTATGAAGCATCTCTCTGACCTGGGGTCACCTTCAGGGCAACAGCTCTTAGCATAACAAAAGGAGTCATGTAGCAACCAACACAGATTTGTCAAGAACAGATTTTGTCAAATTAATCTAATTCTGTTCCATGACAGAATAACAGGACAGAGGCAGCAGAGAAGAAGTAATGTCATACTTCCTTACTTCAATGGGGTTTTTGATAATCTCTCAGGTGTCACAGCCACACCAGGGAACTATGGTCTTCATGAAACCACCGGTGGATACAATCTTGCTGGACAAGTGTATCCAAAGAGTATCTGCGAATGACTTGTTGCCAGGATGGAGGGATGTAACCCTGGAGATCGCTAAGGTTTTACTTGGGCCACAGGCCAAACCTGCTCAGTGTATTAAGTAATAAGTGATGTAACATGGGCCAAGCCTATTAAATCTACGGAATGTGAAGCTGAGGCTGTATTGGGAAACATTAAATATCCCGTAGCTGGCAACAGCAGTCTGGGAAGCACTGTGCATTGTGTCAGTTAACCACCAGAGTCTTTGTGTGCTTGCTTAAATTGCATTGGTCTCCCAACATGGTCCATTGCCCTTGATGTTCTCTGGCAAACAAGCAAAAGGTAGAGATGGTCTATATTCATGTTTATAATGGTTGGAGAGGAAACAGGAATCTTACATTTCAGGTAGTTACCAGGAAAAAACCATCTAGGATTAAGGATACTAAAGGTCTGGAGCAGACTGCCTAGAGCTTACATTTTTGTCATTGGTTTCAGATAGCTGAACCTGGCAGGATGGAGACTGTAGCTGGTCCTGCCTCCTCTAGCTCCACAGAGCTGAGGCTGTTACAGACCCCTTCCCCAGTCCCAGCCAGCAATCTGGGCAAGTGTTTCCAATAGGTGCACACACACACACTTGTACATACAGAGCACACGTGTGCCTGTTCACACAGATCCACTGCAGGTAGAGAGTGATGCTCCTACCAGTGCCTATGAAGCACCAGTGCCTATGGTCCCATCTGTGCAAGAAAATACATCCTGCTCCTTCTCTCCTTCCAGGAGAGAACTGAAATTTGCAAAAATGAAATATATAGAAAACAATATGCGTCTCTTCTGCAACCAACCTTAAATGCTCCGTCTATCTGGTTTTTAGCCCTCAGACCCAGGCCTCCTGTTACTGACCCATCTTGAGGCCCACTGACATTCGGGTCTCTTGTCAATGTAGTTTGCTAACATTCTCACATGTACAGAATAGAGAGTGAAACTATGTGAAAAACACTAAGAAATCATATTTAATGTGTGGAGGATAGATTGTAGCAATCACATGCAGGCTCAGTCAAACTGACCATCAGCCTGTTTGCACTTGACTGATTCCTCTTATGTCCATCTCCCTCTATTATCCCATACATTTTCTCCCTTGATCCACCTTTATACCTCTCGTTCCTCACTTTTTTTCCCTAAACCTTCAATAAATTTTACACAATTCCAGAATTTTACTCTCCCAGCAACCCACAATAATCCCTACCCATTTAGAGTCAATGACGCTCTTTAGTCTTCAAGAAGATACACCCTTGACTCTTCTTGGTGGTTTTCCCACAAGGACAATGGTCTTATTGTTCTCCTTTGATGTTCCTAGGGGAGTAGACAATTTGGGGTGTTCATTTTGCCTTGAGGAGAATAGTGGGTCCCTCCTGTCCTGTCACTGTTCCCCTGATCTGCTCTGAGTCTGTGTTCACTGTGGTTAGATTTTAATCACATCACCTAACTCAGACATTTAAGGAAAATTTTTATAAATGTCTAGAGTGACATAGTTGTCAGTATCTGTTCAGGATTATTAGACTTTATTGTGGAGTTCACTTGAGGCCTCTTTACAAGCAATGTTATCAGACAGCTTTATTAGGCAAAAAAATACAATTTTATCTTATCTCTAAATGGTGTTTTTCTTTTCAAACTTTATAAAGAATACAATACATTATTAAAAACACAGTCCCTTCCAAACCAAGCCATTCTGTGATTCTACAAATCTTGAATGACTGCTGTCATCTTTCCAGAGTTTTTTGACTTCTGTGTCCAAAGAACCATAAAAAAATGAGAGCAGAATGCAAATTTATGGCAAAACTCTTCAATTTAATACCTCAACATTCTGGTTTTTTCCTTAAAACGTCAACAAAAAAAGTGTCTGCAGTGAATGAAACTCAGAACTGACTTGGTGGAAAAAAAGACAAGAAAAGCAAACTTATCCTAAGATTTAAACATTTACTGTAAACCATAGACATTCACAAGTCACAGAAAAAACAATTTTTTTTATATATTTTTTTTTTGGTACATTTTGGAATGTAACCCATACTTTTCAGCCATTGTCATGGTCTCATATTATTTTATTGACTAGATATTTTGGAAAATCCACAATAATAAATAAAATTTTTGCAGGAAGCGAAATGCACCTATGAAGCTTTTTCATCTGTAAGATTTTTAACACTTCCTTTTAAAGCACTATACCAACAGTTGTTTTCCTAGGATTTGACAAAGTATTCCTAGTACCTTAAAAAAAAAAAAAGGCATGATGATCTACTTATATTTTTAATAGGAAATGCATTTAGACTATAATCCCTGTCATCACAATAGTTATAAAATAGCTTGAAAAGAACAGAAAGAATGAGGAAGAGCTAAAACACATCTTTCCCTAGTCTTTTCTTCTTTCTAAACTAAAATAGCTGGAGAACATAGCAGCCAAGTTAGATTGCTGCAACAATTGTTTGGAATTTTCCAAGGCTAGCAGGAAAATCAGTATTACAATATATGCTAACTGTGAGAAGAAAAGTCCATTTCATGCGTTTATGTTTAATTATTGTGATAATTAACAGTGTTAAAGGTCAGATTTACCTGAATGGAAGATTATTGCACTCTTAATGTGTAATAACTTCCAAAGAATTTTCAATACCTCTTTTGTGCAATCATCGTGAAGTAGTGTGCTGGTTTTAAAGGTAAAACAGCAGGAGAAATAAACCCAACTCAGAGGAGATTAAAAGTCAGAATGACAATTTTAATAAAAATAATATAATAAATACAATTGTATAGGTGAACAATTGATTTTAACCCACAAAACCCGGCACCCTGGGGCAAGAACAGAATGATGTTTGTCAGCCCTCACGCTGAACCCCACGTGGACCCCTCTGAGTCCAAGAAGCAAAAAAATAGAGGAGAAAAACCTGCCGATGTCAGCGATGGTTGCAGTCTGGCTGGAAGTGGTGGTACAGTCCAACCAAGAGCAGTGGCCGCAGTCCAGCTGGGAGCAGTGGTTGCAATCCAACTGAGAGCGGTGGTCCCAGTTTGGTTGAGGCTCTGGTCCTCCCCTGGATCCCAGGAGTGGAACTAGAAGTCCCCAGACCCCCAAGATCATAGATCTTCAGGTTCAGGCAGCAATGCCCAGCCCCTTTCCCAGGGCAGGGAGTTCCACAATGAGTGAATGGGTGTGCTGGGTGTGAGGACAGGAACATCTTTTATCTCACAGGCCCTTAACACCCAGCTCATAGCCTGAGGGGTCAGGTGTGCTCTGCACAGCTGCTGCAGATAATCTGTAGCTTCTGGGAAATGGCATAGAGGGTGTAGAGTACACAGTTTGGGTTACACAGTGATGAACTGGTCCCAGCTGTTCAAACTAGGACAAGTAGCTATCTTCAGAAAAAAATATCCAACTAGATGGACACTAGGCCTGGCTAGTTTAGTAATATCCGGCTTTTGAAGACCTAAAAAAACCTCCAGTCAAAATGCATTCCATATGGAATACTGTCATTCTTGAGGCTCTCAGATGTCTGTTATCCCAAAAAGTAGAAGACAGGAAAAAAAAAAGGGCTTATACTTACCAATCAGAAGATTTACAAGCTCATAAAAGAAAAGAAATGAAGAAGACACATTTCACAAAGCTTCTTAGTCCTTTCAAATAAATATTGAGCTTGAGTGCAGATAATAGCATGTCCACTTCCTGAAAAGTTGTTATGAATTGCTGCATTACTTAAATTCCCTCAACAATGCTTTATATTATCTCATTTTAAGAAAGAAAGTGGGGTTTGAATATAATAGGTAGACAAATTAGAGGTATTGCTTTCATTTTCATGCATCTATTGCACTGTAAGTTTAAGAGGTAAGGAAGTAAAAAGAGACTGTTCTAGTAAGTTTCTCGTAAGTAGGAGAAGCCACCCCTTCTATCTTCACTGTCCCATTGTGTTGGGTCCTTGCTGCTTTTTGTCCCTGTCAAAGGTGGGGGAGTGAGCAAAGCTGATACTAAAGGGTCTTTACCAATTTTATATCAGCAGAGCATATCTCTTTGACAATAATAATGGTAATCCATTAAGCTTATCGCTATTTTTTTCATCTTGGCAATTGCTATGATGCACTTGATTGGAAATTTTATGTTCGTTATTGCAAATTGAGAACTATTTTAGTTTCCAATATAGATTTTTTTTCCCCCAGAATACTAATAGGATCCACTGAAAGATGATGCACTGAAAACTTACAGACCCAGGGTGGATTTTGAATTATTCTTTAATTTGAATGAAAACACGTTACTTTTTTATTCTTGTAAAATTTATAAAATCAATGTTTTTCCTTTTGAATATCATGCACATCTGTTCAGTCATGTAAAGTACCTTGCAAGATCAGCAGTTACTCAACCAACCATGTTGACCTTGGTGAAGTTAAATAGTTTACATATCCCATGTGGATGAATGTGCCTGTGACAGCTGTCACACATAACTCTTCTGTCCACAGTTTTCAATTCTTCATATTTATTATGACTTGCAAAAAATAACAGCTTCTAAAATCCACTTTTAAACCTCAAAATCCATATATTGACATATACACATATACCAAGCAACATACACATACATATTTTTTTTAAAGAAGCCTTTTCTTTGCTGGCATTGTCCTGCAGAGAAAGAGTTTATTTCCTTTTTCCATTACATTTTCTGACAATCTGTGTTTATACACATTGCAATTCCTACGTACAAAATTAATTTATTCATCTTAGATGTGGAAAATTTCAGGACAGATGTATTTGCTGAGAGAGTGCTGGAGAGTGTCTGAATTAATGCTGCTGTGGCCATATTCCCTTCTGCAGTATTTGTGCAAAATGCACAAAATTCAGCTAGCTAGGCTGGTTGCTAGTGTAAAGTGTGTGACAATGTACACAAAGCTTGGTGGTGTCAGGTCTCAAAAAGATCAGTTTATCTGAAAGCTTAACCTTAAAGCTTTTTGCTCAATACTTAAAAGTGACCTTTAAAAGGGAATTTCAAACTTGTAGTTTAGTGCAGGTAATACTATAATTGGTGCTACACCTCTAGAAACCCCAACCAATACCGCTACTTAAATACCTAGAGAGATAATTTCTATACTTCTAAATTAACACCTGCTGCAGGCAGTAATGGCTTTCAGGTGAAACCTGGCAGGATTTCAGCACCCCAGCTCAGCTTGTGTAACCTTTCAGACACTAATGTGTTACAGAGCTCTTACAGACCCAGGGAGACACAGCTCAACCTGCCCAGCATGGACATGCTTGGACCCTTCCCTTTACACTGATATGACTTCTTATCCAGAATAAGTTTTGGCAAAAGAAACCACAGCAATTGCCTGTGGTCAAAAATCAAACTGAGGCCCTACTAAGGGAAGTTAGGTACGCCAGCAAGTAAACAAAATGTGCTGGTGAGGGCACATTACCCCCACCACCCTTAGTTCCACTCGAGGTTCTCATGGACCTAGTTCAATGGTAGTTCAATGCCTTACTCTTTAAGCAACCTAAATACCAACCTGTGCATGAATAATTTTTAATTTTTCATAGAGAAGAGTAGAAAATTAAAGCTTAGACTCATCCTATTGTCTTGTGGCTCAGGACCTCATCTTTGATAATAAATATGCAACATAAATATGACTTTCACCTCTCCTCAAATAGTAGTTCAGAGACCGCCTACAGAAACCCTCAACACCTTGGATAAATGAGATTCCTTCATAATTTCCTTTTGCAGTGTAAGCTCTACTGGGTAAGCAGCTGAAAGAGCTTCTTGCTCTCTTGCTCCCTCCCTTCCTCCACATTTATCAGACTTGTATGGCTCCCGGTAGAAACCCAAAAGGAAATAAAGTCATATGTTTTATCAGAGCCAAAACATTGTTTTAGAATAACAGCTGTCAAAATCTGGCCAAAAAGCTTCATTTTAACTGCGTAGAAAATTTCACTCTTCAATGTGTACAGTAATTTGTAAAAGGGTCAGTGGCATCGCCTAAGATTATAAGGAAGCACTGCTGAAAGCATTTTAAAGATAAGGGGAAAAAAATTCTTTGTCAATCAGCTTTTCAAACGTTTGACAATTTTTTCTCCTTTCACTAGTAAAATGTGCTCAGCACAAAAGTCTTCGGTCTACCTGCAATTAAGGCCAGGGCAAGACTAGGGAAACATGCTGCACATCAGGCTTGAACTCAAAAAAGATTTCAAATGATGAGTTTTGCTAAAGTACAGTTTGGAATTTTTTTGTTAAAAGACAATAAGGACACTGTCTCCTTCCTCCTTCCCCTCTGCAGGTACTCTAGGCTATTCTCTTCTATTTTGGCCAAAAACATTACCAATCCACAGCATATTAAAGGAATCATTGTTAGGTTGTGTACTCTTAATTCTCTTTCCAGACTTATTTTCCCAGCCACCATATGTGCCTGGCATTTTTCTCCATGATGTGGTCTATATACCTCCTTCCAAAGCTCCTAGCCAAATGGCCAGCCTTCTTCAGGGAGAGACCACAGCTGCCTGGCCCTTACAACAGAGACGTGCACTGGAGCATGGCTGGCACAGCTGTGCTGAGTTTATTCACTGGCAGACAGAGAAAAGGGCCTTTCTGGCTGCAGAAATGGAGGAAAGGGGATATCAGTGGATAGAAGTTAACATCCAGAGAAAGCTGGGATTGCCTCCATGTTTCGTTGGCTTGCCTGGAGTCGGTGGCTTTTCATTTGTTTGTTACTGGAAGATTGACAGTGACTGGAGGAATCCAGGGTATACTTGTATCCCTTCTTTGACAAGACCAAGAATCATTGTTTTCACAGGCTGCATCTACTAGGTCTTAAGAAGTATAAGAAAGTTTTCTCCTAACTAGCTTTGCTTCGACTACATATGACACACCATCTAAGTTTCCTTCACTGCCCAAAATAAAAAGTTTTCTTTTATATTATGTGCTGGTTTTGGCTGGGGCGGGGTTAATTTTCTTCACAGTGAGTGGTATGGGGCTACATTTTAGATTTGTTCTGAGCGCAGTCTAGATAATATAGAGATGTTTCTGTTATCGCTGAGCGGGGCTTTCACAGAGCCAAGGCCTTTTCTTCTTTTTGTAATGCCATGGTGGCAAGAGGACTGAGGGTGCGTGGGAAGTTGGGAGGGAGACAGCTGGGAGATCTGACCCCAACTAACCAATTGGTATTCCGTACCATATGATATCACACTCAGTATATGAAGTGAGGGAAAGAAGGAAGAAGGGGAAGGATGGCATTTGTCTTCCCAAGTAACCCATATGCATGATGGGGCCTTGTTCTCCTGGAGATGGCTGAACACCTACCCTGCCAGTTGGAAGCAGTGAATTAATTCCTTGTTTTGCTTTGCTTGAGTGTATGACTTTTGCTTTCCACATTCAACTGTCTTTTTCTAAACCCACAAGTTTTCTACCTTTTACCCTTCCAATTCACTCCCAAGTCCCTTTGGTGGGTCAATGAGTGAGTGGCTGTGTGGTACTTGTTTGCTGGCTGGGGTTAAACCACAACATAATATCACAGAGCTATAGGAAGCATCTATGAAAGACCTGCCCTTGGGAAGCTCTTGTGGCTCGTCTACAACACTGCAATTTTTCTGCAAAGTTATACTTGGCAAAATGCTGCAAAGGGCTGCTTTTTTTTTTTATTTGACTGTACTGTTGAGACATTTTCCTAAATCATCTCAGTCATATTGTGAAATAAACTGTATTTCCAGTACAATTTTTCTTCTTATAAAAAGACTTTAGCAGTGCAATTTTGTTCACAAATGCAAGTGAAAAATTCATGCGGGCAACATTTTATAATGCAGACCTGCCTGTGGTCATTTTCCTTAAATGGGACAAACTACAAGTTAATGTAAAAACACTGCTAGTGGTGCAAACTCAGATTTGAGAACCTGAAAGTCAAGGTGAACTCATGTTTTCTAATTCTTAATCATCCAGTTAGAAGTGAAAGAAAAAAAAAAGCCCTCAAAACACTTAATCTTTCCAAGAGTAAAGTAAATGCAGTTGTCTTAAGTGTGTTTTCTCAGCACATAATTGCTCAAAATTTGTAAACAAACCAGTTGTTGCCACACAAAATGAAAAAAGACTATGCATCTGTTATATTCATTCTGTTCTGGTAAACAGTTTTAACAAGGCAGTATATTTGCTTCTGTCAGGTAATAATCCTAACCAGATTTTAAATACAGAGTTTTATTATATGCAAAGAAAATGGTTGCTAAATTAGAAGATGTCACTTTTACAGCCAATTGTTAAAAGCAGTGTGATGCTTTTACTTCTTTGGAATAGAGTGATTGGTTGTGGTGACTGATAAAAACATATTTTATATATTTTTCATTTTTTGTAGCGGTTTAGAAAGTAAATTTTCCTCAGGCTGTTATATGCAACAAAATGAAATATAATTAGGAAGTTACCATAAAACATCTAGCTAGTTAGAAAAACATTTTTTTTATGATAAAGTACTGGGATAAAAAAAGCCTTCAAGTTTTCCACCCCAGATTTCCATTACAAATGATCTCTTGTCCTTTCAAGAAAAGAATACTTCAGAATCAATGAAAATATAACAGTATCTGGTTAAAAAATAAATAAATTCAAAAATACAATCCAAATTAAGAAAGACATTCACAGGTCTCTTAAATAACTACATAAACTGTTTGGGGGATAAATTCTGTTTTGACACATCTAACTTCAATTAAGAATATGAGGTCTTAACCCCTGAACAATTCACCTAAACCCACTTTTTTATTATTTGTTTTGTTTTGTTTTTCTTTCACTTAAATGGACTTTGCTAAAACAACCATGCTTAAAACGTGAAATAATTTTTTTGGCATAGCGAATAATTTCAATAGTCTGCTTATAAATTGCCTGAGTGAACTGAATCCAAGTCAAGTTCATGGCAAAAAAGTTATTATAAAACTTTACCAATAACTTTGTTGCCCAAAAGCTGGTTGTACAGTACACAGGCTGTTATTGCAAATATTCCTCTGAAATTCAGGTATGATGCCAACATCTGTGCCCAAACTCCTGTGGAGTAGACGGGACAGACAGGAATTCTGCCTATTAGATCAGGACAAGGATTAGTTTTCTCTCTCTAATGTGATCACTGATTCATTGGGTGACACGAGCACAGTCAAATCCTAGGAAATAAGGAAGTGTTATGAGAGGAGGAGTGTGTTGTGTACTCTTACTACTTATATGGAGTGAAATCCTTGCTATCTGTTCACTACCTGTTATTTTTCAGACTACTTCTCACCTCATCATCATCATCATGGCTTGGCTTCGCAAACGAAGATTTCAAAGGGCTCTACCCGCGCTTGCTGCAGACTCGCTGATGGCTGAAAAGGCCAATGCGTGACAGACAAGTCCGGTTGCAGAAGGGACAAGAGAAAGATTCCCCAGGCAGCAACAACTGGACGCGATTCTTTCTGAGTTGTCTTTTCTCCTCGAGAGTGATCTTGCGTGAGTTCTCAAAGGAGGCAGCAGCATTATAGATGGGTTGTCTCCAGGCCTCCCGATTGGAGGCCAGAGCAGACCAATGGTGATGGTCAATATGGCCAAGGTGAGATGTTGTTTCAGGGAGTCCTTGTATCTCCTTTTCGGGGCTCATCTCTTGCGACAGTCGGTGACGAGTTCACCGTAGAGCACGATCTTAGGGAGGCGGTGGT
>VYXB01006176.1:781500-856737 GCA_013397135.1 Pachyramphus minor
CCCTGAGCAGTGGCAGAAACAACTGAACATAACCCCCATTCCCTGTCTCCCTGGACCATTGAGGAGGAGGAGGTAGAGTTTAGAAGGAAGGAGGGATGGGGAGAAGGTGTTTTAAAGATTATTTTACTTCTCACTCTTTTGCTCTGATCTTGTTCGTAATAAATTCAATCAATATCCCTATTTTGAGTCTGTTTTGCCTGTGATGGTGATCAGTAAGTGACCTCTCTCAGCTGTTATCTCAACTCATGAATGCTTCGCTGATTTTTTTTCTCTCCTCTGTCCAGTTGCAGAGGGAGCAAGAGAGTGGCTTTAGTGGGTACCTGGTGTCCAGCCAGGGTCAACCCACTACAGGAGGTAGATTTGAAAATGGAGCAATTGGCATTTAGACTCTTCTCCAAACGTTGTTTATGCATTTTATCCAAAGTCTGCTTAATGAAAAATCTGTGGAAACGGGGACCAGGGATGAGTCCCAAGAAAGCTCAGTTGGTTAGAGCGTGGTGCTAATAATGTCAAGCTTTTAGGTTTAATATCTGTATGGACCATTCACTTAAGAGTTGGAATTAATGATCCTTGTGGTTACCTTTCAACTCAGAATATTCTGTGACAATATTCTCTGAGAGTGTCCTTTACACCAGACAGTGAGAAATGGGCTCCTGCATACTTTGTTAGCTCACTCTGTATCCCTATGATCTTACATTTCTGACTGCAGAGTGATCCAGACATGTTTTTGGTAACATTCTCTGTAGGTTTCTAATATGATCTTAAATGCACTTGAAAAAAAGAATCATGACTACCTTTTAAATGTCCTATAATCTTCTTGTCCATTATCTGGAGTCCAACTAAGCTAATTTATTGCTACCCAAAGCTAAGGATTTTATTTTTTTTCTCAACTGTGTTTTGTTTTCAGCTCCAATCACCACATAATACATACTCGGAACAGATTTAACTGAGGCCCTGCATGTACACACTATCTTTCTCTGAGATGTTGTTGAAGTTGAGCTTTTATCTGTCAGTTTTCATCTATTATTTGGTAGTTAGGAGAGACACATGCAGGATTTCTTGTATAAATTATTGATTTTGTATTGGGTGAGTCTCATAACTGCATGTTGGAGATGTTAAATAGGCTAGAGCTATCCCTGCTAGCTTTCCTCAGCAGATGTGCAGTCTCAGTTATATTTAAATTTTGACGCACAGCTTCAGCCAAATTAGTTGCTCTTTTGTGGAGCTTAACAATTATTATTTTGTTTGTAAAATGATGAAAAGCTCTCATAGTTTGTTGAAGTTGGGGGCCTTTCCCTCTGAAATTAAACAACCATGAAGTCTAAAATCAAAGAGATTTTTGGGCATGCCGTGAATAGATATTTCATCAAGCCTGTTTACAGGGAAGAAAAAGAAAACTCTTGCTGTTCTATTTTTCCTTTCTATCCCAAACCCTCATTACCTATAGAGCAATGCCGCTTAAGCTTCTGAGCTCAAAGAGGGTTTCCAGTCCAGTTTTGGCAGATCTGGCATAGAACACTTTGCATGTTACTCACTGACAACGCTTGGAAAAAGTAAGTTTGCAAACAAAGAGGTCAGGAAGGCTGATAAAGCAGAGTCCTTTTGTGATTTCCTGGCATCATGTGACAGTACTGATAAAAACAAGTTTTACACCTGAGGGTTTCACTGAAAATGGTACTGTGCTCAAAACAAGCCCGTTTTCATAGACTTTGTGGGGCTATGTGTCTTCTGACAGAAAGATGGCTTAAGCTCAATCAGTTCAGAAAGCTCCATAAGTGATATGTGATATGGCTACTTTAGTACAGACATACCCTGAAGGAAAACTTGTTGAACCAAAAAGATTATATAAAATTATATAAAATGCAGAAACAGGAGAAGACTAGAGTACTTGGGTTGAAGTCAATTTAACTGTTCAAAGGTCAGACATTCTGAAGATTCAACATGTTCCTGCCCAGTATCACCATTTCATTCCCTTGATATTAGTAACACAAATGTTTCCATGAGATTTACTAGTGCTATTTATTTATTTATGTTTTTTTAGAATGGGACGGTTCAGGTACTAGAGCTGTGCTGTGCCATATGGCAACAAATAATAGACTATTCCTGTGAAGTAAAGAGTGTCAGTTGAGAAAGGAATGAAATAACTGGCAATCAGATGGTTAAGATGATTGCTTCAGTCATAGTGGGGTCAGATGTACATCTCTATCAACCCTTCTTTGACTTTTCTTGCCCTTTCTCAAGTGTGGTGTTTTTTTTCTTTATGTGAATATAGACATGGCATAATGTCATCCTACTGAGAAATGAAAATGAATTTGGAAACCTTTAAAATTTCCAGGAATGGAAAGTCTTATTTTTGCTCCCTCCCGCTGCATTTCTTCCAATCCCACTGGGAAAGATATCTTTTCCCATTAATCACAGAATCACAGAATATGCTGAGTTGGAAAGGAGGACCCACATGTATCATCGAGTCCAACACTTAGTCTTGCACAGGATCATACCCAAGAGTCACACCGTGTGCCTGAGAGTATCATCACCCAAATGCTTCTTGAACTCTGTCAGCCTTGGTGCTATGGAAGTGGAAGACCACTTACCTGGGGAGCCTGTTCCGGTGCCCAACCAGCCTCTGGGTGAAGAACCTTTTTCTAATATCCAACCTAAACCTCCCCTGGTACAACCCTCAGTTCTGTCACTGGTCACACAGAGAAGAGATCAGTGCCTGCCCCTCCTCTTCCCCTCACAAGGAAGTTGTAGACTGCCATGAGGCCTCCCCTCAGTCTCCTCTTCTCCAGGCTGAACAGACCAAGTGACCTCAACCACTCCTCATACTGCTTCCCCTCAAGGCTCTTCACCATCTTTGTTGCCATCTTCTGTGTGCTCTCTCAGAGCTTAATATCTTTCTTATGTGATGCCCAAAACTGCACACAATATTGAAGGTGAGGTCACCCCAGTGCAGAGCAGAGTGGGACAATCACCTCCCTCCACGGGATGGTGATGAAGGAAACCTCATTCTAATTCTAGTTTATATTTCTGTATATATCTTTTTTTTATTCTGCGCATGTTTTCTGTCTCTTCCATGGGGCCTAAGATTGGTTCTAGAGAAAAGGTAGTGAAAAGCTAACAGATTCAGTGAACAGTCCTTGAATAGAAATGTCACGAGATACAAGAAAACATACTTTAAATGCTTTGCTGGACATTGATACAACCAAACATTACTTAAAGGAGGAATTTCATGATGCTAGGGGGATTTATTCCAGTTTTAGTCCCAGTATAGATTAGAAAAGGCTAATACTACTCTAAAGTATATTCTCTTTACTCTTGTCCATTTCAAGATAGCCAATTTATAGTTTCAATCCTTTTTGATAATATTAGTTACTTTGAACTTACATGCCAAACTGTGAGGAACAAAGTGACTACTTGGATTCCAAGGTCCTCCTCGAAAAATGCTCCTTCAGAATGCACACTTAGATTATGGGAGAAAACTTCATAAAAATGAAACAAAAAGTCTCTAACATTTTAGAGTGGCGATTGGGTGGAATTGTGGGAACCTTAATAGACTGTGCAATGACTCACTGGTCTCTTGCTTAGCAGGAATACTACATACCAATTTTTAGAGCAAGACGAATCTGTCACTACTGAGAAGAGAAATCTGCTTTTATGTGTATCAGTGATTTTGGAAACCATGATCTTCATAAGATGTATTTTATCCTTGTGTGTGCATGTCTGCTACTACTGCAGCATTTATTCAAGCTCAAAGAAATCAATCTGACCTATTTTTCCCCCAACCTGTGAAATTTTCTGTAGAACATTTGGCTTGGATTAAAAGCTTTATGGCAGTTTAAGAACCAAGTTTCTTTGAAACTGAAAAAACATTATGCCTGGACCTCATCAACTCTAATATGTAGGGAACAAAAATGAAGTAATCCAGCTGTCTAACTGATTTGGGGAATAAAGTGATAATTAGAGATACTGTGGCACCAAAGGAAAATCAGCAGCATAGGTTTACCTTTCCATGAAGGATGAGACTTCAATCTAGCCAACAGGATACTGTTCTGAGATATTTTGACACGTAATTAGCTATATATTGCAAAATAATGATAGTTGCAAATGTACTAATAAACAGTAAAAGGCCACCATTTTCTCCATTCTCTCATTTGCATTGTATTTCCCAATTACCAGTGCATGTACAATAATGATATCTCTACTTTTAACTTGTGGTTGTCCCCGAGTACTTTGTCACTGTCATGGACTGTTCTCCTGTTTTCTTGTATGTACTGTAATCAGACACAGGGTATCAATTATTCTTATCAGTTGTAAAGCTTGTAAAAGAAACAGTACTGACAGCAAAGTTCACAGCAAAGCTGGGTTTGCACAAATATTTCCAGGGAAGTCTTTACACTCAGGGCTCTTCAAAGAAAATAATAGGTTTCTCAATAAAGAGACAAGTGAACCAACAGGGTTAAAATTATAATTTTTACTTTAATAGTGAATAAGAGAAAAGAAGCAACAAAATAAACATTCTTCTGAAGCACCAAAGCTCTTAATTGTGAGACCCTTTACTTTGACTGTGTTTGGCAGAGACACGGTGGAAACATATGACCTTTTGCATACTCATAGGGAGAAAGATGATTTCCTGCAAACAAAACAAAGACACTCTCAATGAAATTAAAAGGGAAGACCGTCAACTCTGAGAAATCCCAGTCTTTATTTGCTCATCTGGAAAAAATCTAGACATCAAATTTTTTCGATTAATAGTATATTTTTAAGATCCATTCAACAAATTCATATTTTTCATATTATAGGAGAAGACAGTTGTTTCTTAAAGCAAGATTTAATTCTACTTTATGGCAGAAAGTGAAGCAGACCACGTGGCACTTCCAGATTTTCCATGAAAGTTTGTCTGAATGTTTTGATGAAATCATGTTAGAGATGTCTGCTGGCCCTTTTGTTTGAACTGTCACTTGTGTGGCCAAATGCAACTCTGGAACAAGTCCAGTTAGTTTAAAGATGTTCCATTGGGGTAGACAGGTTTGATTTTGGTTAATTTAGGGTTTATGAAACAGGGACAAAACAAAGAACTCATCAGTCAATGTTAAATTTCCTAAGTTACGGTTAGGTTCAAGATTTGTTGTGATCACAAAGTTTTTAGTTATACCATTGCTTCTTCTTTCAAATATTTGGCTGGTTTAGTGAATCTTAGGGATTATTCTCTTAGAGAGAGAAAGAGTGAGAAGTTTCTTCAATGTTCTTTCATTATTCAGAAAAGATGTGTCTTGTCTTAAGATATTGACAAAGGGAGACCCCAAAAAGAGCTAATTTCTGTGCTCATTTCTCTGAATCTCTTGCCAGAGGACACTGAGCCTATACTTCTTCTAGGTCCCTTTGTCTCTGAACACATCTACTACATATGAGCTTTGTTTCATTCTGCTTCAATAAATAGGTCACTTCTCTGTCACACCCATACCCACTAATCTGTAATTGAGCATCTGTAACTGTTACATCAGCCTTGAAGAAAACCTCCAGTATATTTCATATATTACCATTTTATTAGCTGTGGCCCCCATTTCTGGAGCTATCAGTTCTGGAAAATTGTGTGGGGCTTTTTCTTAATTCATGTTAAGTCCTTGATGACAGTTTACAAGCCTCGGTGACACCAAACAACCTCATAGTTAGTATTTTACTTGTGCAGAAACGTGTAAATTTGCTGCAGTTTCACCAGTACTCAACAATAAATGTATTTAAGGAAGTGAAGTTTGTATGTTTAAAGTTGTAAAGCAAACACCCCAAAACATAATCACTTCAAGTGATCATGCAAACAGGTTTCTCTCCCAGCTTTAAACTTAGATTTAATGTTCATTTCAACAAGTTTCATGCTGGATGGGCCTTTAAAAACATCTAAAAATGAGTTAACAAGATTCACTAAAATTCAGCACCAAGAAACTTTCTGTGAAAAATGTAAATGCATCTCTAGTACATAGTGTCTTGCTAGTCTCTGCTGGTTTAGTTGTTAGGTGGAATTAAGCCTAAGGGATGGTCTGCCCATCCATTCAACTTTCAAATTCCCAAGAATCCTAAGGTTTATTTAACTTACCTTAAAAGTATAGGAGTTACTAGATGACAATAGAAGCAAACAAGGCAGCCTATCTCTTGCAAGGAAAGACTTGATGCTTCAAAGAAAATGACTTTAAAATGTTTATCTGAATGCATAATGTCATGATGTAAATCTATTCCTTCTTTTCCTTTCAGGCCAAATATTTAGACCCTGGGATACACAGAATGCCTTCACCTGTGTAAAGTTCTTAAAAAAAAATCTATTAGAATCTAAAGCTGTCATTCACACTTACAGTTTCCAGACTGCTCTAATATCCAGTTCTCCCTCTGTCCCATGTCTGTGGGAGAGGAAAACACATGCTCTGATATTACTTTCACTGCACAAAGGAGTGGAGAAGGGCCAAGACTGAGGTTGTCTCATAAGCATTCTTATTTGAACCCATTTGGATTTTCCATCTGAAGGTTGGAATTTTGTGGCTAGTTTTGATGTTTGTTCATTTCAGTTGCTCTCCATTAGCTCTTAGCTGCTCAATAGCTTGCTGAGAATCTGGAATCATAGCTGAGATAAAACATCTTTGTCTTTTGCTGCTACACACATGCATGTATTCACACACATGAATGTCTTGAAAACCAAATGCATTATTTGCAGTGTGCCAAAAAGAATTTGGATTTGGCGAGTTCCA
Organism: Pachyramphus minor; assembly: GCA_013397135.1. Taxonomy (NCBI): domain Eukaryota; kingdom Metazoa; phylum Chordata; class Aves; order Passeriformes; family Tyrannidae; genus Pachyramphus; species Pachyramphus minor. The sequence goes on from VYXB01006176.1 coordinate 788,232, forward strand.
GTGTCCTTTTTTTTTCATACCTGATCTTGGCATGCTTAAAACCCTGGAAAGTCACAATTTGCATTCCACATAGGCGTCCTGGATGGCTAAGCAGCCGAGCTGTACAACAGGATATCCAGCTATTGAGTGCTGCTGTCACAGGTGGCCAGCAGTGCAGCTGCAAAGAGCTTCCTGCCAGGAGGGCAGAGTGGGTCCACAGGAAGAAATGTTCCTTTCCTCTTCCAATCTGTTTTCAACTATAAAGGAAGGCCTAGGCTCACAGTCCTACAGTGGATCTGCCTACGCAGCATTTTTCAGCTGGAGCAAAATCTCAGCTAATGTTTCTAACAATAACTGCATGAAGTGGAGCAGACCATTACAGGGCTTCAAACAGTGGGGAATCCTACCTTTAGCACAGAGAGGCCCTTGAGAAATATTGCAGCTTAATTCTATTACTGTTTTGCATAATTGTATCATCATTTTATAGCTCACTTAGGAGCAGTCAGCAATGTTCAAAAAAGGGACAACAAAGGGAGCAACTACCTTCCTCTCAAGATACCACAAGCAGGCAATTCATAAGTTTCCTCTTTTGCCCCAGCCATAAAAACACTTACAAGAGAAAATTACTTCCAATCAATTGTGGATTTTTACTGTAAAGAAGGAGGCAGAAGACTTCTGCCTGTGAATTTTACAAGCCAACACTTCAAATCCCGCACACTAAAATCCTGGTTAGGTAAAGCCAATGAAAAAGAAAGAGGGTGTTTGTTCCTAGCAGTGTTAACAGAAAACATGTGCAAATTCTCTGTGTTCTGGGGAAACCCGTGCTCTTTTTCCAGAAAGCTCCTCGTGATGAAGAAACACCAAGAACAGAGATTGTGTGGGAAAGAATAGGTTTTTGAATACTGCTATGTAAGTTAAAACTTTTATTGAGAATAAAGGAGAACAGACAGCTGAACAAAGGGCTGACCAGAAGCTGCATGTTTTAAATGAATATGTGCAGGGTTCATCCATCTAAAACGAAGAGCAATTGAAAATTTCTGCAGAATCGGGGCCTTAATGTCAATATGAAAGGACAGTGAGATCACAGGAAAAATTTTAACTGATGCCAGGAGTTTTTCTAGTTTTCCAATCCTATAAGCTACTGTGCTGCTGAAGGCAGCATCATGTGCTCTTAACCCTAAGTGGTTTTGTAGTCTTCTGTTCTAATAAATGGTACTCTGTTCCAGCCTAAACCTCAACTTTTAGGCTGCAGATTCTGAGACTCTTAAATCTATACTGCAAAAATTTTTGTTCTCTGAGATCCAAAAAGTGAATTACCTATACCCCAGAATAGCTGATATTAATCTACCAGGGTGCTTGGAAAAGTGACACACAGCCATTATTTCTAAAAAGGGTGTAATTAAGACCAGTTATTCTAAGAGATCATCTGGGAACACGAAAAATATCTTAATGGACTTACTGAGCACAATCAATTTCTTTTATGATTAAAGGGTTCCCTTCTCAGCATTTATCACATTCATCACTGGGAAGTTCAAAATGTGCCTCCTGATGAGGGCATACTCCTAAAGCACTTAAGGAATTGAAAATGACACAAACCTGGATGGTGTTACCTTAGCATCCTGGAAAACTGTGTGTTAAAAAACTGATTTAAATAAATAAATTATCAATCAATTATCAATTTCTATCTGTTTGCTCTGAAAATGGTGTTTTTTAAAGGTGAATGCCATGAACCTGAATGTAAGATGAATTGCACTATGCAATTTACTGTGTAAACATTATTGATAGCAGTGGAATTACTTGTTAATTGATACTAGTGTACATCAGAGAAAGATCTAAAGCTTAGAAGTCCAGCATAAAGTAAAAATGTCAATTAATACAATGAATGGGAACCATTACTACATTCTTCAGTGTGATGTCTATTGCAATTTTAGAGAAAAATGGTTCATAATGATGATTATTTGTTAACTTGAAACTCCTTTAAAATACATTCTCCCACTTTCACTGAGAAATAAAGCAGAGTTACTGTCTTTGACTTGATAGTTGCTAAGTACCTAGCAGCTAGTCTTGTCATATACAAATTAGCACTGTAAATCTGAGGATTATCTGTTCCCTCTCTCGTCCTCACATTTTAGATGTCAGACAAGCAGTTGAGATAAAACAGGGCAGTACTAGCAAATTTCACGTGTTAAAGGCAATCAAGTTCTAGCTGATGTCTTGTAGCATTGGAAAGCTATGCAAACTCCAAAATACAGTAAAACTCAGTTCTGCAAATTGATGTTGGACTTGTGAGATAGAGCCTTCTTGCTAAGACCCAGGTTGAGGACAGGGTCTGAGGCTATTCATGGGCTCACCTCAATTCAGCCTAGCACTGAAGAATGTGCTTCAATTCCACTGACATCAGAAGGTGTTACTCTGGATTTAAAGCACTCTTCCCAGGTAAAAAAGCCTCCTCTGAAATGAATCACAATTATCGGGTTGGATATTTATTATCCACTTTGGGTAATATTAACTGTGAAGTTGGTGAAATTGGTGGGTCCATATTCATATATTTGTAACCTTGCTACTTCCTTAGTGACAATGAACACCCAGACAACACCTGGCTTGGTACAGACAATTGTGTCCTTGTTTTTTTAATATGACCAAGGACAAATTTTAAAAACACATTAGTTAGGCTTAAAATCATGCTTCAGTAGATGTAGGGAAAAGAAGACATCCCCTTCATGGTGTTCTTTAGTGTCATTTTACCTTCTTTCTGCTTGAAACCAATAGTATTTTAGCAGGAGAATAGATAGTTCTTGCTCAATAAGGACAATAACAGAGAAGAATGATAGAAATATTTTATTTTGTGTGAAAAATTGGTAGTGGTCATTAGTTTAGTCAAGCTGCACCAAGCACAATAGAGGATGACAAATGTAAATATATGCAACCTAGTTAACCATTCTATGACTGTTAGTCATCACATAAATTATGTAGAGAAATAAATTTTGCACATATAAAATCCAATATATCTCATGCTGTGACATGGGATCAATAAATACATGGTGAAACATGTATAACTCTAGTATATCAAAACTTCCCAAATTTTTTAAACCAAATTAATCCACTCCATAAAGACTATTAAATGATTCTAATATATCACTAAAAATAATCTTCCTTATACAGTTTTGTAAAAGATCATTTCATTTATTTTGTGCAAATAAGAAAAACAGACTAGTATGGTAATCATTCCTATTCTCCTAGATATAACCATGAACCTCTTTTGCAGAATTAATTAACCTTCAGTTTCACTCTGGAAAGATAGTAGAATATAATGACTCCCTGAAATCATATTCTTTGTAAGTCTACTGGGAATTAACAAAGCCTTCTCAGCTGAAAATATTACAGTTCACAGGCTATTGGTATCACCTGATCTTAAGGTTGCAAGACAGTTTGCCTTATAAAGCCCTTTTTTTCACTTCAGATGTTAAAATAGTATAGAAGTTTGACCAAAGACATTTTCTTGTTTACATACAAGTTATCCAGTTCAACATACAGACTGATAGACTGACTAGCGCCAACCTTTTTATACAGTTGATCCTATGTCTGTGAGCCACTGAAACAGATACTGAGCAAGTCACTAACAAAACACACCCATGATCTTGCAGGATACTACTTGCCCATGGACTATATGATTTATCTTCTCTAAATGTGGAAACTGTCACTTGTGGAAAGTGAAAAAGAGTATGCAGTGAAATGTGCCCTGCAGAAAGAGAGTTTCTCTAAAAATTTTTGTACCTACACTTTTGAATAGCCTTTTACATTGCTCAGTAGTCTTTGAAATGTAAGGTGGAGATAATTTTTTTTATATGACAGAAAGAGGGATATTATAATTTGACTTAACAGTTTTCCATCATTTTGATTTCTGTCCATTGCTTTGCCCTAAGCACATTATCTCAAAAAGTGTCCACATTTGGCTGCCTCAAATACATATTTAACTATTCTTAACTTTCCAGATTGACTGACATTTTTCATCAAGGGTTGCAAAAATCTGCAGTCAGTATCCTTATGTTACTTTTCATTAGGTTTATTCACCAAACTTCAGCTGGGAAATAGACACCATGTATCACTTCCAGTAACTAAATGACAATCAAATGAACGATCAGCTTAGTGTTGGAACACAATACGACCAGATCCAATTGAGTTTTTAAATTTCTGAGAACAGCGTAAGGCAATTCTCCCCCTGAGGGTCTAAGAAAATACAATGTGTGTGAGGAAATGCTATAATAAACTGGTAATATATTTCCATAGGGGACACATTGGAATTTTCCATACATCCTCCTAGGATGGCAGTAAACCAGACTTAATAGCAGAAAGTAAGCCATTTCCATAGTGAAAAAAGAATAAGCTGCAGAGCGAGGACAGAAGTCCAAAATCCAGGCTTGATTTTCTGCTGAGAGATGTTGTCAGCTGTACCCAGGGAGCTGCCCAGGTTGGATGAATGATGTCAGCACAGAAGGAAGTTCAGAGTTTTATCAGACATTTTGCTGATTGATGAGTGTTTATTCTTTGCACTGTCAGAGAATACAATGCAAACTATGTCTACATTAAATATCTGCTGGGTCACTAAGTCACTCTTATTATAAAGAAATTTCTGCTGGCCACCAAAAAACCTGAATTCTTCCCTCTTTCCTTTTCCTTTCCCTTTTCTCTTCCCTTCCCCCTTCCCTTCCCACCATTTAAGCCATTCTGCCTTGAATGAATTAACACTTTTTAATTAAAATCTGAGTTGTTGTTTGCTTCCCCCCCACACACATCATTTTTCCAGCTTTAATTTGCTCTGTACTGAGCTTACAGAGAACATAAACCAACAGTTGTCTTATGTAGTTTGTTTTCCATGACTAGTTCAACTGGCAAACTTAAGGGGTATTTAACACCATGATAATGGTTTCCCTTTCCCTATAGCCTCATGACTGGAGCATCTGGGATGCAGGAAATATTTCCTCGGATTCTGTCTTTCCTGGAGGGAATTTGGACACTCAAACCTCACCACAGTCTGAAGAATTGGTACACTCTGAAGTACTTTGTACTTTAGCACACTCGTTACTCTTACATTTTTCACTCCTGTTTGACTTTGTGTCTTGAGACAAGTGACTCTCCCTGCATACTCTATACAAAAGCTACTATGCTGAACATGCACTCCTCATTTGGATTTAATGCCAAATACCAGCAAAGATCACACAGGGAAATACAAAACAAAGAAATTTTATTTCCTTCAGCATATGTTTCTTCAGATTTCCAAACACTGAGATATAAGACATAGGTAATCATTGCAAAGGTAGGTGGATGCTAGCAACACTAAAAGTTCAATAATTGTTCGCAGATGCTTCAAGGATTTGCCAATGAAGCTACCCTATGCTGACACATATCTGTCTTTGCAGTTGGTCACTAATGCTATTCAGCTAATTTCAAAATAGAAGAAAAAACAAACACAAGTTTTTATGTAGGAGGCCAGAGCACCAAATTCTGAATATCAACCCAGGGATTGACAGTAAGATTGTTCATACTTGGGGGAAATGTTGGGGAAAATGCTGTACAACATGTGGAGAAATGGTCCATTGGCCTAATGACCTTACCATTTAAGGAGAAAGAGCAGCGGAAAGTTTGTATTGCATATAATTTATATATTGCTGAAGAAAAAACCCAAGAAGCTTATTTTTTGGCAAAGTAGTAATTATAACCAACATGAGTAGAAATTAAAGCCATACTAGCTGCTACCAGTTGAGACCCTTTGAATTTACAGCTAACAGATTAGTAGTTATAATATCAGTACATATGACTGCAGAAGTGCCTATGAATTAAANATTAACAGATTAGTAGATGTGGCTGATAGTTATAATATCAGTACATATAGCTGCAGAAGTGCCTATGAATTAAAAGCTTTTTGACTTTGTTGAAGTGAAAGGCCGTTGTGACTTACTGATTAAAAGCACATCCTCAGCTGTTACATTCTTGTGGCTTTTGGTTCTTTTATACCACTTAATTATAACATGGTATTTTCTCATATGTTAAATAAAGAATTTATTTTTGTGATTACATAATTTTAAAAGGGAGAGAAAAAGCCACCTCATTCATGCTTAAACGAGGTGCACAGACAGTAAGTTAATTGCACACTGAGTCAGAAGTTATTAGTATTGCCTCTCCCAAGATTAAAACTTGGATGAAAGACTGAAAGAATGAAAGCAACAAATCACTGGGGAATAATACAATAGGTGCTTAACTACCAGCCACTAGAATTATACAGTATAAGCATATTCAAGTCAGAATTTCTGATAAGAAACCCCAACTCCCTTATCTTTTCCAAAAGCTGGAGGTCAATTGCATTAAATGATGTGAACAGACAAAATGAATCTCCTTTAAATTATACCACTTTTAAATTATAAACAAAACATTTTCTGGTACCACATCAGCATCATATCAGTTTATAATTTCTTGCAAATGAACTTGCGAAGGCTTCCTAAAATAGTTAAATGACTCCATCTGAGACTCTTGAACTGTGGCACAGCACGGACTAAATCTGGCTAGTGATACCTAACTGTAATGGTATCTTATCCCTTACACATGATCCACACAGAAACAAGTACCTTATTTGCACTTTTGCTGGTTTTTTTTTTACTTAGAGCTTTATATTAAAACATTTTAAAATAAATACGTGAATAATTCTATTTAAAAACACAGAAGACCATTAGGTGACTACAATTGAATTGGTTATGTTCAATGAAGAATACAGATTGACCCTTGCGGGTACTGTCACACTTCCAGTATTTTATTCCTGCTGGTATGAACACTCAGACACAGTAGGCTGTGATTTCAGAATGGATGGAAACTTACACAAGAGTGTAGTGGGCTGACCATGGCCAAATGCCAGGTACCCACTAAAGCCACTCTCTCACTTCCCTCTACAACTGGACTGAACAGAGGAAAGATAAAAAACAACAGAGGATTCATGAGTTAAGAGCTGGGAGAGGTCACTTACTGATCACCATCACAGGCAAAACAGACTCAAAGTGAGATTATCACTTCAATTTATTACTAACAAGGTCAGAGCAAAGGAACAAGAAGTAAAGTAATCCTAAAAACACCTTCTCACCACATCCTTCCTTCCATGTTCTCCCTCCTGCCCCACAGTGGTGCAGGGGGACAGGGAGTGGGGGTTATGGTCAGTTGTTATTTCTGCTGCTGCTCAGGGAGAGGAGTCCTTTCCCTGCTGCTGTGGGATTGTTCCCACAGGAGGCAGTCCTTCATTGACCTTTCCAGCATGAGTTGATCCCTCGGGCAGCAGTTCTTCCCAAACTGCTGTCCTGTGGGTCATTCCTCCATGGGGTGCAGTCCTTCACAAATGAGCTGTACCGGCGTGTGTCCTCCACAGGGGCCACAAGTCCAAGTTATCATGTTCTCACTCTGCCCTTCCCTGGCTAGAATTCTTTCTGCACAATATCTTTCTCTTTCTAAATATGTTATCACACAGGGGTTACTACTACTCTTGATTGGCTTGGCCTTGGCCAGCGGGAGGAAGCCCATCCTGGAGGCAGCTGGCATTGGCTCCATCAGATAGGGGAAGCTTCTAGCAGCTTCTAACAGAACCCACCCATGTAGCCCCTGGGTTATCAAAACCTAGCCAGAGAAACCCACTACAAAGAGTTAAAATAAGAGTTAAAGGAAGGGATTTTTAACTCTTTGGTAATACAACTGCCTTTGTAAAAAAATTGGCTCACTTCTAATCAATTATAAATACCTCATAATTTAATCGATTTTATTAGTCCCAATCTTGGTTTAGGTCACTATAAGAAAATATTCAGTCCACATAATATATAACTTTTCATTTGCTTGTTTCTATGTTTCTCAAACTGTTGTACAATGAAGCAAAAGTCAGCTTCAGGAAAACTTTATCATTCCTCCATCACTGGAGGTAAGGTTATTTTTTCCTTTCTTTCTTTTAAGTCTGGCAAAGAGAAAAATTTAAAATAAATTACTTTATGACTTCCAGGCTTATTTCTATGATTATTTCATGTGCTAGCTCCACTGGGCTAGTGCTGTCTTTATACAGTAGAATCAAGAAAACCTTCAGAACGTTTCCTTTCCATCTCATTAGCAAAAGATTTTATCACTGACAGTGGGGAAATGATTTGCAGTTCATAACATATTAATTGAGGATTTCTTTTCAGCCTGAAAAATACATTATGATTTCTGCAGATATTCTCATCTGAAATTTTCATCTGACATTTCATTCTCTGAGCAGAAACCCAAAGAACAATTTTGTGTATATATAGAAAGAGCTGGAAAAGAGAATTTCTGTTTCATGGGAAAATCTGACAGTTAAAAACTGATTTTCTCTGCTCAGAATTGGGCCAAAAGTCTCAAAATGAGACTCAAAAAAACATATATAAAGCATTTTGGTTTAGGAATTTAATGAAAGAAATATTTATTATATTATATATATATTGCATATAAAATATAATATCATTTGGTTATATTACAAAAAGTAAAATAACATTTGAGCCTTATTGAAAGAGAGATGTTTTAACTTTATCAGACTCTAACATTTTAATCAAATCAACCTATGCTAAACACACTTTTTGAGAAAATATAGAGTGGTGGCACATACCACGAAGACAAAGTGTTTCCTCTTAAAATGTTTTCTATATTTGAGATTTGTGTTATGAGAATATTTTTTAAAACAATTCTTGTTTTATAGCCTTACATGTTTTATGTCCTTCCCAAGAGATGATAACTGGAGCCAGAATCCACCAGCACAATCACTAAGAATGTGAATTAATATTTGCAGACAAAATGAAGAAATATCCCAGAATTATTCTATTTCTTTGTTGCTGGTCTAAAGTCAAGTGTGCTGAATTTCATTTGGTATTCACTTTAATATCTTTTAGCTATCAACTCCTATTACATATATGAGTAGCTTTTTTCAGAATTGTCTCATAACGCTACAAAGCTTCGGTCCCCAAATGATGAAACTCAGTTTCATTTGTGCTTCAGCACTAGATCAGAGAAGCAGGTGGAGTTGTCTCCAGCAGTCTAAGCAAAAGGCATGAAAACGCTATAATTCCTTGGGACTTACTTTTTATTAGCTATCAACATACACCATCTCCCAAAATGGTACCATTCAAAGAACCTTGTGTGCTTTTTAACAACTTTGTTAGTTGCATGCTGAACTACATGGCCCACTGTAGCAATTGACCAACAATATGTAAAGTGGAAGAAGTCCTTCCAAGAGTGGACTTCTGAAGCTGATAAAGGAATTAGCAGAGCTGTTGTACAAACTGACTGTAACACTGTGTAAGTAAGTGCTGTAAAATCCCTCGATACCTGTGATGCTGTTTCCCAAAATCCCTTTGGACCACTTCTATGTATATTTGACCCTTGTTACCTTTCCCCGTTGGCTGTGAGACCTGGCCCCTGTGGGCAGTGGTTAAGGTCCCCTTAGCTCCTTGATTGGGTGTATGCTAATTTCCCCAGACCTTTAAGTACCTGAAACCGAAGACAATGAACTCTCTCTCTCCTCGCTCTCCTGCGTGTCTGCCTGTGTAGCCTCTGCGCTCCCGGTTTGGGGCTCTGTCCAGGGGAACAAAGGAGGGACTTCTCTCTCCAGCCAGAAGGACTACTTCTAAGCTCTGGAGGTACCCACAGCCCCCGCAGCCCACATCTTCAGACTTTGCTGGGACCTATGATATCCATTTCTTATAAGACAGGAGCAACTTGCCTTATCTTCAAGGCTTTAGGAGGTTTTCCTTAATAATGTTAATTTAACCTCTATGAGGCAAAAAACCCCTCAATGGAAGCACACATTGCTTTCATTTGTTGTATCAGCTTACTGCCTTTCCCTCCATTTTCTCATTGCTTTAAATCACTGGTTTATTTGCTGACTTCTGTACAATCTTAGGTATTGACAGCAATTCTTATGAATGTCTGAAAAGATAACTGTGGTTTCATTTGTATTCATATTTGATTATGATAAATTTGAAAAAAAATACCATTATGATTTCTTACCTCTGTTTACTTCTAATACAATTAAAGTCTACACTGTTTTTTTCTGAAATACTTTTATCAACCATCGTGTTATTTTTAGAAAACACTCAAATATAAGGAAACTCTACCATATTTTTATAACAAATTGTCTTGCCCAAAAAGTGGAAAACAAAACAAAACAATCAATTAGCCTTTATATGAAAATCAATAATAACGGACACTAATTTCTTTATATGGCATCATGCAGAAAGATTAATTTTTTCTGAAATACAACCAAAAGTCCCAGTAGTGCTTATCAACAGTCTTCAGCAGTGGAAATGATATTTTTTTTAATGCAAAACAAACAAACATCAGTTGTTTTCACAGCTCTGACCTATGATCTCTCCAGCTGTATCTTACAGTGTTTTTCATCTGTTTTCCTAGACCCAACAGCAGGTGTGAGGCAATTGAAAACAATGTAAAACTGAATTGTTTCTTTCACTTCCATGTGAACTTCTGCAGTGTGCATTCTTGGAGAGGAATTAGTTCAAGGTTGACATTACTGTCATGTTAACAGGCTGTTTGCCACAGATGAACATTTGTCAAGGTCATGCAGAGCCTTGACTGCCAAAGTATGTGCATGAACTTTTCAAAGGAAAAAAGCAACCAGCAGACCTGGGGAAAAAAATGTTATTATCTAAAGCTGATAATTTTGAAGTTAAACTTTTACATCTTTATTGCTAGGAGGCAGGAAAGTGTGGTTGCTAAAATATTTGGGACAATCTTGCAACTTTTGAAGATGCAATGTAACTGATTGTTCATTCACTATAGGATTGGTGTACAGGCTGTGAAGTATGACAGGTTTCAGATTGTACAAGGAGGAACCCAGCTACACAATATAATGCTTTTCGAAAGGCTCTGAACTATTCAAAACTACAGAGGATCTCTTATGAGGAAAAGTGGGAGTGACACTCTTGACCACAGGGGCAACAGCTGTTTGAGGATTTTGGACTTGCGTGCTGCACATTCCACACTCTATATGTAACTGCATAAGGCATGTGGGATGTATACAATTAGGAGTACTATGCAGATGTCTAGCAAGTTGCCTGATCTAATTGATGCAGATGTGCTTGGGCTGGATCTCAGCTCTTTCGTATGTGTAAGGAGAACTGAGAGTCAGACAGCTAGAACGGTGTTGTGCCATGTGGAGACCTGCAGGTGAAATGATCCAGGCTGTGCATCCCTCAGCTCAGAAGCAGTGGCAAGAATAAGCGGTACCATACCTGCAAGTTGCAATGCAGATCTGAGAGGTGTGCTGACCAAAAAAAAGTCTTGTTCATGCTGTACTATGGCATGCGTGTATGTCCAACACAGGCTTATTACTTTCTGCCCGAGTCCCAGTTTTCTTCTATGCTCCATATGATAGTCTCATGCTGGTTTTTTGGGTCCAATAAAGTTGCAGTCTAAGAAGCTCTTTCATGGCTTGTCTGGACCTCTAGAAAAACACGAGAGAGATTTTCCTGTGCTAGAGGAATTAGAATGGGAGTAGAACCCATAGGTCCTCACTGACCCCACAGATGAAGATGTCAGATAAAGATGCCAGCTTTGTATCCAGCACAAAAAAGAAATATTGGAACAAAGAGGGATTGAAGCGCTTATATTTGAGGCTCAGGAAATGCATTTTTAGTTTGTTTTGATTTTCAGGCATTCTTTTACTAATTTATAAAACAGTCAGTGGGTGCTGAGTACACTAATTGCTTAGTGCCCTGCTGTGTAACATTTACTTTTTACCCTGTGGGTTTTCATTAAGCTAGGGTTCCATTCAGCTGTAATTCAAATGTAGTCCAGATGACTGTCCACTGCAGGCTGTTAACTAAAGAGCCAATAAAATACAATGTTTAGTCAAGTTGGGTCGTTTCCATTAATCAGACTGCATAATCTTCCAGTAACAAAGTAATGCTGATTTTATAGACTACTTACATAAAGCCTAATAATTCCCCATTCAGTTTAAGCTAACATATACTTTAGTATGGATTATGTTCTCACAGTTAGAAAGAGAAAATGGTGGTATTTTCAACATAATTGATACTGACAAGAATTAACAGTTCCTTTCCATTTGCTTTTATTTCAAAGATTACTATATAAATGAATTGCTTTCACATTATATAGCTAAGTTGGCTCAAACATTCTAACTCAAGAAACTCATTTGTGCTAGACTTCTGTTTCTCATAGACAGAAAGCCACTGAAGTTTCTATCTGTGTCTGGCTAAAGCAATTCAGTACTGTTCATCTCATATTTCTCACAAAATTTTGGCAAATTCTTTGGTATTATCTGTTCTTCTTGCATCTTTCTTTCATTATTTTTCAATAAACCATTTGATGTAAAAGATTCTTTGCTCTTCGTGTCTTCAACAATTTTCTATTAGATCATATCAAGACATATTTACAAATTTAATAAAAGAATTTTCCTAGATATCATCCATCTGTATTGCACTGCAGCCACCAAAATAAACAGAAAGTTCAGAATGATCCAGAATATGCAAGTTATAAATCTTAATAATAATAACAATAATAATACAAAAATGATATCTGCAAAGTGAAAACCTCTTCATTATGGAAGCTCTTATGTTTGCATTTACAGATCAATATACACAAATACAGTTTGAGATTCTATAGGCGAGAAACAGAATGTACCAATTTAATTTTCTCACCATTGCCTTTATAAATACAGTTATACCACTAACATATGTACTATTTACATATAAATTTTTTACTTTCATTTCAGTGGCAGTTGAAAATAATCATGGATCTATTTTTCCAGATGTCATATGAAGTCAGGATAGAAGGATGGAACCCTTGTTACTTACAGACTAAATTTTTCATGCCTATCCTCAAGCGCATCCACCCATTCCAAGATTACTTTGGAGAGTTCCCTGGGGTTGGTGGATTACTTCTCAGGGGTCTGTGAAAAGCTACTAAAAGAAACATGTTTAGTACCAATACTTCAACTCTACAGGGACACATATCTTAATTGTGAGACTAAAAAAATGTTTAAATCATCAATAGTTTTGCAATGACTAACAGAATGACATGTATGACATTCACCAAACAACAAAATCTCTCATTATCTTCCTCAGATTTTAGGCATCACTTTCATATCCATAGAATATTTTCTTGTGAACATTTGCCTGAGAAATAAATGGAAATTGTTTTCATAATATAGCCTACTAAGATGATGTGCTTGTAAACATAAATTATTTCTTCTCTATATAAATTAAAGCAACAGTGATATTACTGCAATTTCTTCTTTTATTGTTACTGTGATTGAAAAATTTTAACTAAAATTAAACTGATAAATGATGTTCAAGCTTTCATAAGGAAAGAAGACAACAATCTCCTGAAATTATTTGTTAACATATAATAGTAAATAAAATTGAAAACAAAATTATATGGATATAGTTTTCCAAATAACATGTAAACAAAAATATTTAGTAGTGAAGAATGTTCCTATCTAAAAAAAAAAAAAAGAGAGCATTCATAAGATAAAAGGATTGGCCTTTAGCATCTTTTTTTGCTAGGTGAAATCCGAGCTCCCTCAACCCCTTTCTGTAGGCCACATGATCTAAGCCTCTGACCGTCTTGATCCTCCAGCCAGACCCTACCTCACATATACTTGGGCTCAGGGACCAAAAAATGGGTACAGTATTTTAGACATGGCTTCACCAGTGTCAAGTATGACTAGCTACAGGGAAAGTAATTTCTAAAAATTACTGTTATACTAGAGAAATATCAGCAGTGGCATAAAAGTTGTGTATCTATTATCTTATAAAAGACTTAATGGGAGATTGACATGCAGTTCCTTCAGCTTGAACTTGCAATAATCTTTTCCTCCCAATAACCCAGGCAGTTTAACATCTAAATACTTCATTTCACAAGCAATGCCAGAACTACTACAGGAGATGTATGGGACACATGAAGCTCACAGGGGTAGGGAGTCATTTTCATGTTTTCCCTATCATGTGCTAGGCTACTTCAACTCTATGGTGACTGAGTACGCCAGTAGAACCAGTCGTGAGGTTTAGGCAGTTTAGCTTTGTTCCTCACAGGATAAAAAGCTCATATATATTAGACCAGTCTTGTCTCTGAGAACTGATGCAAGTGTAAAAGGTCCACAACCTACCCAGTAATTTGAGTGTTGTCATAGTATGCCAAGGGCTTTAGACAGTGCCATATTTGTTCATTTTGGGATTATGGTCACTTGCTGTGCTCTTCTAAAACTTCTTTTTGTGTCATCTCAATGTGTCAGCTTGTATTCTTTACAAATGGCACTTTTTTTGGTTATGCCAGTTTAGGTTTTGACCTATTTAAAAACATTTTTTTACATGAGTTAAATACATTTCTTATAGCTTAGCTTTTACTCAATGTCTTTCAGAAGTAAGACTTAATCCATCACCTTAGACTGACTGCTGTGTTCAGTAACATGCTGTTTTAGGAGAGTGTGTTCAAACCTAATGCTCGTCTGTATGCTGTTTTGATGAAAGGCTTGAGGTTCTTTGGATAAAGACTCTGCAGTACTGTGTACAAAATAAATCTGTTCTTTACATATTTCAGAATTACGTAAATACATACTTGATTTCAGGAAGGTAAAAAAGAAATCTTCAGTATTATTCTGACAGTCAAATAGTTATGCAATACAGAGAAAACACATTTCCAAGAAAATTTCACTGATAACACGAAACCTTGAACCATGTCTTGTCACTAATATTCCAGTGCTTTTAAACATTGTTTATCTCTCCTGATCATGCTGTTCTGAGACTTCATAATTAATGTTTATTTTTCTGTCTTATTTTATTTTTCATTATTTTTTACTGACATGTAGATAACTGGTTGGGACTGTATTAGTATGAAAGAGAAACCTGATTTTTTTTTTTTTTTTCTGAGAAGACGACAAATAAAAGAAATAAGAAAAATAGGAGACAAGTGTCTCCTTTCTCTATCCTTTCCCCCACTCCACATAATTTCTCTGCCTTAAGGAAAAACCCACACCTTTTACGTCATATTTCTGAAAGAATCATACAAACAAAACTTCTTTTCCACGCAGTTCTGAAAGCAAAACAAGAAAGTTGAAAGACTGCTAGGTGTTTATAACAACTGTAGATAGGTAATACATACGAACTTTTACAAATGAATTCTTCTGACTTTTATATATCAATATTTTTAACTGAGACTACAGTCCTTCCAAAGGAAAGGTGTTCTAAATTGACTTTCTTTCAGGTGATACATTATCCATAGATTAATACATATTACATACACAGAGAGGTCTTTGTTTGTTTCTGGGTTAATATTTTGTCATTATTATTATTATTATTATTATTATTATTATTATTTTTGGGTCAGGTTTTTTGTTTTTTGGGGTTTTTTTTGGTTGGTTGTTTTTTTCAGAGTGTTTGTTTGTTTGTTTGTTTGGGGTTTTTTTTTTGTGGTGTTTTGGGGTTTGTTTGTTTTTTCTTTTATCTGTTTGTTTGCTCCTTCTCTACTCCAAAGCATAGACTTGCTTTCTACTCATTTTTAACAGGGAAGAAATCCAATTTGTGACCTCTTTGAAACCAGTGTGGTAAGGTCCCTTGACACCTATGAAAAAACTTCTACTAATGCTGGAAAGTGAAGACACTGTAAAGAGAATAGAGAGGAGGAAAAAATCATTCAAGATCAATAGCCTTAACAAAGTCCAATCCAGCATGAGAAAAGTATTGAATTATCTAGCAAGAAACTCTATAAAATCCCACTATGAACTGTAAGTTCTCCTTATTGAAGGATAAATTGGTACAATAGTGTCAGAACTGAGGCAAAAAAACCAAGTATAACAATCTACTGTATTCATTTGTAAACTAATCTACCAATATTGCTCATGGCTATCTGTTGATATGTGAAAATGCAATAACAGAGTACAGACAGAAAACTTGGACATAGGTAGCTACATATGTTAAATTTTATACTGAAAAAATATGACAGATGTGCTCTGGATGTGTTTTGGGCTGTGCATTACCCAGAAGCAGGACTTCATACTGTTGTGTTTATTATTAATATTAATGCTTTTAACACTGAAATGAAGATTGTAACAAGGTTGGTTGTTTTTTTTTTTCAACCTGTATCTATCTCCATTTTCATTTGGCCCAGGAGAATACATACTGTTGATGCTTTGATTCCTAGCTGGACTTTTGACTTGCTGCTAACAATAACAGAATCATAGGAGCAGTGGGAGCTTCTGCCCATGCCTCTACAGGCAGTTTCTGGTCTTGTTCCATGGCCAGAATATGTGAAATATCAGTTTATTCATCAAAGCTGCAGAAAAGAAATTATGATAATCCAGCCTTGACTGGATGTTTAATTTCACCTTGTTCTAAGCTTCAGCAAGGAGCTCCCATTTTTCTGTCAGGAGACATATTTAAAACCCATGGAATCAAAATAAGATCATCTTCCAAAATCCACATTTCCCTTTGGAAAAGGCCTGGACATTCGTAACTAGTAATCATTACTTAGGCATGATGTTTTTTTCAAATTATCATGTCTAAAATATACAGGGAACACCCTCACACACAGAGTTTAATCTTCCTCCTGTCAATGCTGCTTAGCCAGGAACTGACTTCTTCCCTGCAGCCAACTCAAACAGTCATCACAGGCCTAGTGGTTGTGTTTTCAGCCAAGATTAAATTGACCAAAGTGTTTAAAGAAAGCTGAGCCTGTATACAAAACCATTTGGATGGAGTGTCAGCAAAGTCAAATGCTGACATAAGCAGACAGCTGGCTACTCAAAGGCTGTCTCTTAAGTTCAGTTCTATCTTATTTAAAATGGCTCTTATTTTTAATTAGAAGCATTCATGGAACAATACTTATTAGATGTTTATTTCAATTAACTTACAGCAAGAGGAAAGTTCTTAATTTACATGTGAGGAAAAGCTGTGTCCCATGTTATGACTTCCTATCTACTACGTACATTGGAATTTTCTTTGATGAAAGCAGTGACCAACATAGCTAAAGTCATAGTTAATATCAATTTTTAGCCCTAAAATTTTTCTAAGAAACTAGAATAACATTTGTCACATTCCCTGATAAGTTGCTTTTTAATTTTGTGCATAGCTTATTTTTAACACTCTTTTTTAGCAGATAAATAATAGCTCATTCTACAGCAATTAAATTCTGCATTTCAAGTAACACAAGTTTAATAATTGTTCTCTTCAAGCAGTGATTCAGGCACCATGTGTTTTGGTGGTGTGAGGGGAGGGAAGGCAGACTAGTTTGAATTGAAAACAAGAGCATGAAATCAGCTATGTAATATTAGCCATTTCTAGATAAAGCCCAGACCTAAAGTCATGCTTAAAGCCTCTTCACAGTCACGGTGGTTTTGGTGTGCAAGTATACAGGTAAGGCTATATAGGGAATGATAGCATGAGGCCAGTACAAGTGAGAGAAGGGATGAAATATTGCCAAGTAACAGACAACGACAGGGTGGAACTGGGGTGAACAAGGTCGTCTCACAGGAGCATTTGATGAGGCAACTCAACAGCTTTACAAGCATCCTGAGACTATATGGCCAATGGGCAGGCAGTTTGTCCAGAACTAAAAATTCCTGTGATCGCAGATGGATGGAACTGCACGCATGGAGTTTGTACTTACAACATTTGTATTCAGCTGTAGTCCTTTAAATTCAGCTTGAGGAAGGCATATTTCCCTATAGTCTTACCTTCTCTGTTACAACACAAATGAGGCAATAAAGATTTAAAACGTTCCATAATTAACTCAGAGGCCAGTAGCAGTCTGAAATGAGTGAACTGAGATGGACACTAAATGATGGGGCTTTACAGTTATTACTAACTTGATTTGTAAGAAACGACTGAACATGATTCAGGATCATGAAAGTGATCTATAACTTCATAAAGCATTGCACTAACACAAGGGAACAATAAAAGTCTTTCCACATGAAAGATGACGCCAAATAAATATGATGACTGGCATATCTTCTATAAGTTCTGCAGCTTCAGTATATATTGTCTGTTTATAACATGGGTAAATAAAGATACATATTGGTAAAGTTGTAAATAAAGTTGTATATTTTAAAATGTTGCAGTGATACACTTACAGATTTATCATTCTGCACAACTCCTGTACAGTGTTGCAGACTGTAGAGAAGCAAGGCCCCTCTGTACAGGGACTTTTAGCTACTTTTTGATGGCTTTCATGGTTTTATTGCTCAAACCAAAGTAATAAAACAGTATGTTTTATATAAGAGTGTACAAAGAGGACACAAAATATCTGAAACAAATTATCGGATCACAAAGTCTGTTCTTTATTTAGAGGGGCACAGAAAGGACAATTGTATTTACAAGCAACAAAAAATGTACACATATTTAAATTTTCTAGATGGGAAACAGCATTATATAATTCTAACGATGTAGATGTGATGCAAAGAAATAAGTGGGAAAGAGCACATAAAATAAGTATATATTTGGTGGAACTCTCTTTCATCACATAACAGAGACATTAAGGTTTTTCAGAGAAAAAAAGAAACAACGTAGCATTTTTCAACATTTTAATTATTTAAATAAATACATTTTATTTCAAACTTTGAAATCAATTATTTGTTGTAGTTTGTTTGTTTTTTTAAATATCTATTCTAACCTTAAATGTTAACATTTTGTTGGTGGGTGACATTTTAAATATTCTAAAAGTAATAACAGCTCAAAATAGGTAATAGGAGATGGTCATACACTCAGGACACATAATTTGGCCCCTAACTGTACCAATACATTAAAAAAACCTACAAAATACTGAAAATGTTTCTGGTGTGCTTAAAATCACATATCAGAAAAGAGGTAACAGGCTGAATCGTACATTACTTTTACTCACTTTTTTTCAGGGACTGCAAATCTAATACAGGCATTATTTCAGCACTTCTGGACTTTTCCTTTTCCTAGGCTTCTGTGCTCTTTTTTTGAAGCATGTGATAACCTCTGGAATACAGGGTGTAAAATTGGATATTAGAGTCCCACTTTTTAGACTGTAATGCCACATCTATGTGTCTGGAATAATTTCCTCTGTCTTATTTTCTCTGTCCTTGTGCATGCTTTCTGGCACTTTCCTGTTTGACTGCAGAAATACATTTTGCTGACAGTTTTGTAGTTCTGTTTATTGTGTTTGTGCTCCTAGGTCCTTTTCCTGCTTTCTGCCAGATATGCCCATTTAATATACATTGTGTCTGACTGCTTTTAATCCCAAAGTTTTTAGCCTTGTACCTACATATTTTTTAAAAGATAAAAAAAAGTGGAGGTCTCCCTCCTTCTGAAGAGCTAAATACACAGTGTGGGTTTTCATATGGTAGTAATAATAGTAATTATATTTAGCAGTCTTCATCTTCAAAACATCCTGCAGATCTGATCAAACCAGTGTAACACCATACACAGCAGAGACAGGTTTTGGTGTACAAAATCAAGGCACTGTAATGATTTCTGTAGAACACATACATCATTTAATGGTGCACGCATTCACACACCAATGGATGAGATGACACTGAGCATACACAGAAGAGAAGTATCTTTAGATCCTGGATGGCTTAACTGTAGGCAGGGATACAGTTTTGGTGCCTGGCCAAAACTGCAGGTTAGCTTTCTAAACTTCTATATTATTTGCTAGCAGTATTTTTCCCATCAATAAATGGGACACTGAAAAATCAGAGTCTATGTGAAATACATTATTTGCAGAGTGTAGTTTTGTAATAACTGGAATCGAGTGTCTTGTTGCTCACACTTCCCTTCTTTCTTCTTGCTAATAATTTCACTGACTATGTTGCAGCATCTCCCAAGAAAAACAAAGAAAGAAGGGATAATAGCCCAGTGCTTATATCAGGGGTGTGAAGCTAAAGAAAAAACATATTTGAGGAGGTGTTTTTGTATTTTTTGTATTTTTTAAATAAATGTGGTATTACAACAAAGATGGCTGACGTGCAAGGAAAAGAGAGTAGACAAGCTGTTTCTCTGTATTTTAGGTGACACCTTAACACCATGTCCTCATTCACAGAGTTACAAAGTCCTATTCTTCTGGCCAGAGATGGTAAGATTTCTCTAAATAAATTATATATGAATATTCTCTCTTCAGCTATCAATACTGCAAACTGTGGAACAATTCAATCAACATTTACAATAGAAATACAACTAATGACCCTTTCAACACTCTCCAGGTACAGTTGTCTTGAGCATCCCCATGTCTCAATGTACAAAATTGTAACAGACCCTTTGCATTTCACAGACTGATTTTTCAGTGTCCCTTTTACTGATGGGAAAATACTGATAATGTAGAAATGTATTAATAAATTACTCATAATAATAAATAACATTAATCCCAAAGTTGCATGTACTTTTTCTTGTTTTTCTTTCATTAGTTTATTTTCTTCTCAGTTTCATCTTCAAGATTCCTCTACCTCCATTTTTTGATTGCTGCTTCCAAATTTCTTAACATATTTTGATCTTTAGTTTTTTCTCTCTCTTTCTTTCCCAGTCCTTTATCTTCTCCCTTTTTCTGCATGTTTATCCTTTAGTAGAGACATGAAACATTTTTCCTGTAGGTCATTTTAGTATATTTACCTCACAGTTTTTGTCCAGGACACTGACCACCCTTCTTCAGTCTTCTTGAACTTCAGCTTCCAAAACTACTGTCTGGGTTGCCAACAAGATCTGCTAATTTTAAAAAATCATACAGCTGTGATCCAAACTACACTGCACTGCTCACTGGACAAGTCGCCCTTCCTACAGACTCTTTAAGATAGATATGAGTCACTTCTGTGAAGGCTAAAGGCTAGCTGTGAGCTTGAGGAACAGGTGTAGCTCAGTCCCAGACTGTAAAGTCCACAGAAAGTGATATGTGGAGATAGAAAAACAGCCAAACATTAGCCTAGTGCAGTCCCAGAAGAGGCATTCACCAGTGAGGAGAAAGAAGAGACACACTGGAGACCAGTTGGATGGCAGGGAGAAGCGCAGACCAGTTTCAGAAATGAGAGCAGAGCTAGCAGAGGTGGATGACACTATGACTTGTAAATCTTCACATTGACAGGCTTTTTAAGTAGTGTGACTGGCTGACGTTTACAACACAATTGGTAGTGCACTGGATGGGGGAAGCTGCCTGCATAATTGCTATTAATTGTTGGGGAAATGGATGGAGGTTCAGCTTAGCTTCACCTCTCCAAATACACTGTTGATTGGAATAAATTAGCACCATTCCTGCTTGTACCTACAGCTTGTTTTTAAAAATCACTGCCAAGTGGCACTAGCAAGAGAACTTGTAATGTTTCTGTTAGCAGGGAAGCAAGGGCCTTGGGGCAACTTCTGGGGTGAAAAAAAATCATAAAAAATTGTATAGACTTGATCAAAACTCTTAGCCTCTAAAATGGGGATCTTGCACTCTTTTTTTTGTCCTGTATTTGCTAGGCCTATTTGCTAGGCCAAGCTGAGGGCCGCTTTGTTTGTTCCCCATGTATCCATATAGGTACCAGAGAAAACTGCCCAATATCAAATTCTGATCATTTAAAATCCAAGCTGCATTGGTGACCATTCAGATTGAATTAAGGTATTGGGGAAGTTTAGATAAATACAGGAAGTTTAGATAAATACAGGTCCCAAGTTGTGCATCTGCTTTAGACAGTACTTCATAAGTACTTCATTCCTTTAGCAGGAATTTCAGGCAAAGCGATGTGTCATGTCTGTATTGTTTCAGGAGGGGACATGAGTTCTAGGACAGAAGACCTAGCACACAGAGACCCATCCCTAAAACAGACACAACTCAGAGGAGTCACCTTGCAGTGGTAGGTTTGATCAACTGGTAACAGGGCAGATAAGCCTGGGACAAGGGCTCCCCCATGCAGGACTCTTCACAGCCCAAGCCAATGGCTGTGGGACATGAGGAATTGAGGATAAATCTTCTGACCCCTATTCCTCTGACCTTGTGTGGGCTTAGAGGGAGCTCAAGAACCCTGTTTCCTGGCATAATCATTTTGTGTTGTATCCAGCCTTTTATTTCTAGATCAGAAATTAGCCCTGAGGCTGACTTCATATCTGCTTTCTTATTTAGCAAATGGGACTGTGCAACACTGGCAGTATTTGCTTTAGGATCCAGGCACAAACAGCCATGCAGATAAGATCACATCAGATATCTCATCAGTTCAGTAATTAGAGTCAGGGTGGATTTTGTTCTTGTCTGCAGTTAGAATTTTCTTTTTCTAAATTTCAGAGATGAGCAGAAAATGGAAAACATATTTTAGAATCATGTGTTGCCAAAGATGTTGTCTTCATTTTTTAATCAAATTCCATCTTGGTCAAGGTTTTCCAAGTAAACACAAGAAATTATTTGGCCAAATTAATCCCGAGTGTATCTTAGCCTCTTGCACCGAAGGATTTAACACAGAGCCAAGAAATTCAGGATGTTGGAAGAAAATGTTTTTGGAGTTCCTAAATTACAGTCTCCATAGCGATTTTCTTGCCATACATTAAACAAGCAAGAAGACAAAACACAGTGTGGAAGATTCTCCTCCAGTAAAAGTAAGCAGAATTATAATAGAATTATAGTGGAGACATTGCTTCAGTGAAGAATAGATTATACCCTAATAAAATAGCTTCAGCTTTCTGTGGTGAGGCATCTCGCAGTAGTTGTGAGAGAGGATGTAAGGAAAGGTGTCTAGGGAAAACAACAGAAGTAGTAAAATGGGGGAGGGAAAGCCACAGCAAGAGTTAGAGAGAAGGTTCTTTTTTATGATTTTTTTTTTTGCTAGGGGCATAAAGTGGTTTAAGGTTGGAGTTCAAGAGTGCATAAGGTTTCAAATAAAGCCTCTCTGCTGACACTTTAAAGGTCTTTGCTTAAATTATGGCAAGTACAAGCACAACTTGCCTCGTTTGTATAACAGGAATACTAACATTTATGTAGCTTACTGGAGTATTTTGAAGGTCAGTTGCTTGCCATCAGCACAGAATTTTACATGTCCATGAAATAATAGTTACATATGCTTACATTTATTTCACAAGTCAATAATAATATTTTGTATGGATTACTGTTATATTCCTTTATATTCCTAACTTTACAGATAGATTTAATACTAACTGTTGAACATAGCATTTATATTGAAGAAGTAGTATTAGGATGCTTTGAAAAGTTCTTCCTTAGAGGTCTGCACCTGGTAAGAAATAGAGAAGTGGTGTTTTCACATTTATATTTCATATAAATATATGTATTTTACTTTGTAAAAGTAAAATACATATGAAGTAAAAAATACTTCATATGTATTTTACTTTGACTTTTATGCACTTTAACTTGTATTGCATTTATTCTAGTGGACTCCAGGGCATCACACAATACTTCGGGAATTCCTAAAGAAAGCTTGAAATGACTTTCAATCTTCTAGCCATTGTATTTCAAGTTACATTGAATTCCTGAGATGACTACCTGAAGACTTCAGATTCTAGAAAATAGACATCTGTGTTCAGAAATGCCTGGCAGAAGCTGGTGTTCTTTCTTATTTTCTGTTTCATATTACCAAAATATAATGAATATATTATGTGGGTTAGTGGGTTAGTTATAGAAAACCAAAAGTTTGTTTGGGTAGTAAATAATGAATGAAGAACAAGAACAAGAAAGAGAATAAAAAAGATAATTGATTTTCTGGAAGCATACATTTAGGGATTTGAATCCAACACCTGTAGGAGGGAAAAAGGTATTTGTACACATTTAAGATATGGCCTTAAACACAACTGTGATCCTCAGATGTTAATCAGGATTTTCTTTTGCTATTATTTTTTTTCCCACTTCCCCTTTCCCACATGATGCGTACCTTCTGGAAGTTAAAAAGGAAGGAAGGAAGGGAGGGAGAGCAGGAGGGAGAGTTTGCAATATTTTTCATGTATGCTATTGCAGAGGAGAAGGAACTTTGAGCAGTCATTGCAGCTATGCTGTAATAAGCAGTTTTGAGGTCATGATCAGTTTCAGAAAATATCTGGCATGAGGAACAGACAAACTCTGTTTGTGTGGATTGGGGAAATCAGAGTCTGATTAGGTTTTTGCCTTCATGCAGGAAACTTTCTGACCACATCTGTCTGTGTTATAGTTTAGGCAAGGACATGTGTGTACTTGGATAGCAGACTAAAGAGAAGAGCATCTCAGGCAACCTCTCACACAGCCACCTACCTGGCCTTTGAACAACTTTGGTAATTTGTAGTAGACTTATGTTGTCATCAAACTCTACTGTGTTTTGAACTATCTGTGCTGCAAACTAAACAGCTTATTTATGCTGTTCAGTTTTGCACCAGAAGAGTACAAGGGATGTTGTGCACACAGATTTCAGTGTGGGAATGGGAAACCAAGCTTCAGGCTGCACTAAACTCTTCAAACTATCTTTACTAATACACAGACAAGAGTTTTGAAAGTCAGTTGCGAAGTCACAGGCTTGGGTCTTAGGATAGAGAATGCTCTTCAAATGGCTTGGTTTACAACTTTCAGAGAAAACTTCTTGGAGATTTCCAGCTTCTGGAAATGTTGAAAATGTCCATGAACAGCTTTCCTTGCAGTATATCACAACTTCGTAATCCCTCCAAGCTGCAGATGTGAAGTCACAGAGGGGTAACAGTAAAAGAAATAACATTGGTATGATATTTAAAGCCTCATCTAGGTACAGTTAGCAAAAATAAGAATATACATATATATATATATATATACACAAAATTTTGTGACATTCAAGCCAAGTGATCAAGGGTCCAGTTCAATCACAGCTCTAGGAATGTTGCAAAAGTGGTTAGAGTTCATGCCCAAAATTACTACAGTATGATGCTAATGGGAAGCATATCACACACTGGGAGTAAATAGGTGAAACAAGAACAACAGCAATAAAAGAATACCTTGTTTAGCCTAAATAGTTGTTACATAGGCATAGAGTTCTGTGACACTGGAAGATATTATCCCACTTTCAGAAACATTATTGTGTCAAATTCATTTATTTTTTAACCAAGTTATTTACATCCTGAAATAATTCTTTTGCAAAGCTCCATTAATGGTTGCACAGGCATGTGGATGAAAAGCACTCGTGATGATACCGGGTTCACATTTATTTAGAGTGAGTTAGAGTGGGGAACACATGACCGACTCAGAGCAGAGGAGGGCAGGAGTGACAGAATGACTATAACCACTATATTGTTTCTGCCTGCACTAGAAAAGGCAGAGTCCAGCCATTCAAACAGTACATTTTACCAGAGTAATCGGTTTTTGCATCCGCTTTTTTTTTCCTGCTGTGATCACATGAACGGGAGTCCGGCTCCCATTGCAGGAGGAGGTGGGTGGAGCTCACCCGTTGGACTCTAGACACAGCTCTCTAGCAACTTCGTAGAGGGTATGGGAGAAAGGTGTTGTGGATTGCAAAGAATAGGTATGAGGAGGAAACTTTCTGCCTCCAATAAGATCCTGCAGCCCTTGTAAGCCCTCTAAACCTGGTGATTAGAAAACATGGGTTTTCTGGTCAGCAAATATTTTCTATTTATATAAATTATATATTTATATTATATATTTATAAATATTATTTACTGAGTCTGTGCTTATTTTTCATTTCAGTGTTGTCACTACTTCTATGTTTTCAATGAGTGGCAAAGGTGGACAGTACAGCCATATCAGATTCCCTTTGACTGGGTCCCAACAGAGTGATTATTGTTCAAAAATGTTGAAAAATTGGTGGCATTACCAATAACCTTGTTCCTTTTTGGTTTGCAAGTTCATAAACTGTTGACCGTATTTCAGAGCAGTCATGGCCTGAGAAATAACCAAACCAAGCCTACTGAAACTGACAGGATAAACAGAATGAAGACTTAAATTAACAGATTCATGAATCTTTAACAAACATATTAATTCACCAATTTGCTTCTTATATATTAAAAATATTCTATGTATTCCTAGAATTATTATACGTTTTTCCAGAAAACATCTGACTGAAAAGCAGATGTATTTTTCAGCTTTTAAAACTATTGCATTTCTTAGAAAAGCTTCCAATCTCTAATTTATTGGTTGAAATTAATTAACAAGTAAGCGTACCAGAGACTTGGGAGCCCCTGGTGGTCTAGTGGTTAAGGACACGGCACTGTAACTGCCGAGGCCCGGGTTCGATTCCCGGTCGGGGAAACTCCCCGGGTAGGCGGAGCCCGTTAGCCCTGTAAGGCAATCCACCTACGTCCTGAGGACCTCGCTGCCACTGTCCAAGCTCGCTTGGCCCCGGCAGATGAACCTTAGGATTAAAGGGTGGGCTCAGTTCTGCGCGCACTGTGTCCCACCTAAAATAAATCCAATGCGCAGGCTGGAAGGCGTACAAACACTTTCCACAGATCTTCGTTCGCGAAGTCTGGCCATTATTATTATTATGTACCAGAGACATTCATAGGAAAAATACGGCTTGCAATGTGATACTCACATAACTGAAATAGTAGAGTAACCGAACCACAAACTGATGGTGTTACATATACCTTTAATTACTAGATGGAACCTTGAGCTCCAAAATTGTCTGTGGCATTTCATACCTGTAACATTTTTCTAGAAGGGGTCACCTAGGGTTGGATGAAGTCAGACAATTGCATACTTCCTACATAGGCTGTGAGATGGCCAGATAAGAGCTCGTTCACAAAACAGAGTGTATGAGTAAACAGCTTGCAAAAAGACTAAGGAAGACCTTTGCTCATCATTGTGCTACTCCCTGGTTAGCAATGCAAACAATTTAACTTGACCTGTTCAGGCAATCATAATTTTAAAACAATTGCATAATGCTGATAGCCGCCTATGATAGTGCAAGGTAACCAAAAAGGCGTTTAAAATAAGCTGTGGCTTTTCCCCCACTTCTTCACGCTTTTTGAAAAAGTCAGTTTAGGAATCAGAAGTAGGTTCCTGCACAATTTCTCACTTCTCAATATTCTGTTCACAGTTCACACAACTGCTTCCAGGATCCCAGAAAATGTATAGTTGAGCCAGTTCGGACACAATTGCCGCTTGAAGACTGGAATCGTTCTCATGAGCTTTGGATAGTTGACTAATTCCTGCTGAGAATAGCACTGCTTACCCTTTTCTTTCCAGTCTATTTATACTCCCACTTTTTTTTTAGGTTTAAGAATCTTCTACTCCCTAGCAGTCCCAAAGATGGATGCCCTGCAATATCCAGCACAATATGCCTCTAATTTAACTTTCCTTTCCTTTATTTGCAAAATGAATAGGTTTTGTAGTCATTTCTCACTTCTTTTTGTTCAGTTAAGGGTCTCAGTGATCTCAGGTTAAAGCAAAAGGTGAATGGGGTCATCTGAAAGATTGTTTAAATACTCTCACATTCTTGCATCTCACATTCTAAAGTGACCCTCTGCATTGTTTGAAAGAGTTATGTGAAAGAAGGTCGAAACAACATTTTAATAAGCACAGTACAGTATGATAACTTCAGCTTATTTCTGTGTTTTGTCTGTGATACTTTTGCCATTTGGTGCCTCTTTACCACTTGGGCTAAAACATAACAAAAAAATTGATTTGCTGATTTGCAGTGCTGGAATGATATGGTGATATTTCTATATAAAGATTATTTGTTAAGTCCTGTTAGGTCTTAAATTTGCCATGCAAGGTGAGTGTATCTATGTTCATTTTTTGCTCTGGACTCAGATGTAAGAAGCATTTATTAGAAACTAAATTGCTAGATTATCACCAGGTCCTTCTTTCTCCACTGAGCACATATTTCTGTAGAAGTATTGTTATGGTGTTACATTACCATGTTTCTTACTACCCTGGGAGTCCAAAAGCAAGAGCACATTAGTCTGATGAGCCTGGGTATAGTTTCCTGAATCAGTAGTACTTCTTCAGCAGAGACCTAGTAACAGACAATTGCATAATGAAGCTGTCTGTCTTTATTTACACAATGTATTACTGTATTCAGCAGGCCAGAAAGAATAGTTCTGTGTAGCAGCTGTCATTGTGTTTTTTGCTTATCTCTGTCCTGTCTGCCAATGTTATAATTCACCAGCTGACACCCGCCTTGGCAGAGACTGAGTGAGGTGACTCGGTGCCAGAGCGACAACAGTGCTCTGAACTATGACACGATTCATCCCCATCCCAGTCAGCAACGGGGTGCTCTTGTGGTTTTTTTCTTTTCTTTTTTATTTTTTTTTCAATAGTACTCAATGCAGCCATGGGGTTGTGAAGCAAGCAAGCTCTGGGGGAACACTTATGGTTCTGACACCATGGTGAGGGGCAGCAGGAAGGAAGGCAAGGTCAGTTGTGAAGAGGGATGGAGAGGGGCTGGACACCCAGGAGACACTCTGGATGGCCTGATTGTGAGGAATAAGGAGGGTATGAGGTTGGGCTGTAAAGGCAGCATTCAGGACACTGTCAGCAGACTTGGGTGTTGCTGACACTGTCTTTGCTCAGAGGGGCAGAATCTCATTCACTAAAGTGAGAATGTTGGTTGCATCAGGAGTAAAGCAGGGGAATAAGGCACCAAGTAAAGATTCATGCATACTTTTGGAAATGAAACACAGAGATTTGATGCTTTTTTCCTCTTTTTCCATTAAAATTTTCATGACCATTCTTCCCACAAATTCTAGTTTTGTTCTTTGAATATTCATAGGAAATAAAAATATATGATAACATACTGATGAAATAAATGGGGTTTTTACTTTGTTTTGGGTATTTTATGTGAAAATCTCTTTCTGTATCTGTTTCCCGGAGGATATAAAGCCACAACAACTGTTAATTCTATATTCATAGACTTTTCTGAGTGAGAAAGTTGCACTTGGTATATAACACACATGGACTGTTATTTCAGTTTAAGAACCACATTTCTTAATCCTCAGAATTCATTCCGAAACATAAAAGCTTGAAACTGAAATTGCAGCTCCAGACAAGTGTCTGATTCACAATTCAAAATAAGATTTTCTAATTCAAGCAGCACCCTGGATAGAATCTGAGGAGGATCATGCTTTCATTGCTAGGTATCCTATAATAAACCATGATAGTGACGAAATTAACTGTGATTTTTTTTCTCTGGCCATTCTAAGTCCCACCTGTGAAGTAGGAGTAGGAAAAGAAAGGAGAAAAAGAAAAAGGGGGAAAAAATGAAGGTAAAGGAGAAATGAAAAGAGAATGAGAAGAAGAAAAAGGGAGAACAATAGACAATGACAGAGAAAATAAAAGAAGGGAAGAGGGAAGAGAGAGAGTGGAAAGGAAGAGGAGGGAAGGGAAAAGAACAAGGTAACTAAGTTCAAGTGAGGAAAAGAGTCAGGAGAGCAGTAACCCAAATCCTAGAAGCGATTCTCGCACCGGGGCGTGCCTGATCACAAGGAGCTGTGCTAAAAAGTATTGAGAGAGGAGAGAAGTGAATGGAGGAAGATGTCAATACCCTGGAAAGCCTCCACTGTGCTGCATCCTAATAGGCTGCCACTGCCAAGAGCAGAACAACATCCAGGTACCCACGCAAGCACATCACTTGCAAAGGAAAAATCAGAACTGTCAAAGAAAGGGCATGGGGCCAGATGGATAGGAAGAAATAGTTGTGAAGGATCTGTCTTGTGTATTTTGTACACATCTCCTGTAACTAAATCCTGGGAAAAGAAAGAGTTCTTTAAATACAGGGAAAAGTGTTAGATGACAGCTTACCTGTAAGTAAGAGGAGTTTGTTTGCATTTAAATGTGAGTTGGCTATGCATACAAATATGTTTGGGAGAGAACAAGGACGGTGAAGATTATAGTAGATTAACCCATCATTCTCTATCAGTGACAGTGTCAAATTCAAGTGTCAGAATTAATCTAAAATTTTAAAGTAAACTGTGGCTAGTAGGTGGTCAGCAATACTTTGTCATATACTAATGATTAAACATTAAATTGTCGAGAACTGGCTCTGACTGTATAAATGCTGTCTCAGTGCAGTCTCTGCATCTGCATCTGCAGTCTCAGTGCTCTTTTCTGAGGATATCAGTTAAACTGTTCAACCTGGGCATCAGGGTTGAACAAAATCAGAACTGTTCTATCACCTGGTGAAAGTGTGGGAATCTATGAGAACACTGTATATAGGATTTGATTGCATGAGGTAAAGTAATAATACCCTAAAATGCTTATTATGTCATGGTCCCCCTGCCTATCTCAGGATGTGATTTACTGAAGGCATTTGGTATTGAATTCTCTTGTCCAGAACAATTTCTGGCTTCTCAGTTAAGTGGAAAAGGTTGCTATTCCTTGTCAGACCATTTATTTTCGGAGTCTGATGGAAAGTGACGTTGCTGATGTGCTAGTATATGCAACACAGTTTCCACCAAGACCTCTGACATTTTGAGAGTAACAATTACATGAGACAGGACACCTGCAGTGAAAACATGAACAGAAAAATATAAGCCTCAAACCATAATGAATGGGACAATAAAGTGACTCAATTGAAAATTACCATATAGTCTTGCTTGAATTTTAATGGTCCTATATCTACATAGTCTCAGGATCTTAGTAGTGGAAGAACAATCTGGAGAAAACCAGCACAAGGATCACATAATTGCACCAGTTGCCAACACACGATCGACATTACTTCTTTGATAATGAATTTATGATAAAAAAAAAAAAACCCTACAACTTTTATTTTCATCATTAGAGGATTTTGATATCAATTTCACTACAGTCTAAATATAATTAAAAAGCACATCTATTTATTTATTTATTTATGGTTTTGCTGCTCATTCTCACTCATACAATCAAACTGAACTGAACTAAAAAGATTGGAAGATTCTTTTACTTCTCTATTTTCATGATGCTTCCTAGTAGTAACAGCAAATAAAACAGTCAAATGCCAGAAGAGAGACCTGGAAACCATCAAAAAAATCCAGAGGGGAAAAAATAACAGTGGAAAAGGAACACTTGAAATAGAGGGTTTCCCTGGCACACACAGCTTCTCAGTGACTCCCAACATTGTTTCACTCTCTCAAAGGCACAGAGCCCAGTGTCTGAGGAAGGCTTTTGTAAAAATACTGACTCCCACTGTGCCAAGGAGAAAGAAAGAAAGAGGAAGAGAAAGAGAGAGAGAAAAAAAGACTATAGTGATGGTTTTTGCATTATAGGCCAACTTGGAAACTTTAATTATTGAAATGAAATATTGAGGGACATATGGAAAGGCTTGGGAAAATGGAAATGAAGATGAGAGGAAACAGTAATGAAGAATTAATCATTCTGGCAACTTATATACACATATACTTTTTATTATTGCCAACAAAAAATGACCAGAGAGTCAGCAACTCAAGTGGAGGATGAAGAATGGAAAGAGCAAAGAAAGGAAAGCTTAAAATGACACCATTGGAATGAATTCAAATATGTGGTTTAAAAGCTGACTCGGGAGAGGAACCAAAATACTCAACATAGGATGCTTTCTGTGTGAAGAAAAAGGCATTTCCACTCTGGAAATGAACAATGAAATCTTGCAGAAAGTAAATGAAACAAGTTCAAATGGCAGACTCTTGCTTTCTGCCACTTCTATTCCTAAGGTAAGAGGAAACAGCTAATAATTAGCATGCAAGAGCCATGGCTTACTGTGCCCAGGGAATTGTACAAAGCTGAGGCATATGCGTGGGAGGAGATGGCATAACAGAATACAAACCAAAGAACACGCTGAAAAGCAAAAGACACAGTAAAAGGGTTCAATGAATAAACCTCTAGCTCTATCTTAATTATTTTACTCTCATAAGGACAAACTTTGTGACTAAGCAGAGACCTTAACAAGGGCTGATATATGATCTACACAACCCCAGATCCAGAGATATTGTGAGTCAGTGTTAGCAAGATATTGTGACACCGAGTCATACTTCAGCCCAGCTGAACAAGCCCTTGCTTGTGTGAGCACTAATTTAATGCTAGCCTTAAGGAACATAAACATTTCAATTGTACCCTGCAGTAGTCCAGTTGTTCAGTCAAGCAACTACACTATCAAGCAACTGAATTGACTAGAATGAAAGCATCAGACATTTCCTTTTGATCTACTCTGAAGAGTAACTGTACAGGTGATTAACTCTCCTTATGTCCAGGGCTAAAAGCTGATTAATCTGAAGGTGTATTTTCTGTCATGTTCCCTTACCTTAAATCAGTGAAATATTTGTCTGTAAAGATTGATTTTACTTGTTGAAAAATGAATTCAAATAGTTCAATATCTAAAGAAGATTATCTGCAGCTCCACTCCTAGGTCTGGTGAGACAAAAAAAAATCTCACATGGACTTTTTCTGATAAATTATGTTTTGTCTGAATGATTCTTAGAGATCCAAAAATGAAAATGTCCTTCATGTTAGTTTAGCTTCCCTCCTCATGGGCTATGATTTCATAACCCCATATTGCTATTGATGATGCTTTTCAAAATTGCTTCCTGGAATTCAGCAAGAGATGATAAGTCAGAAAGAAATGGGTCAGATTCTCAGTAGATGAAAAATAAAGTAATTTGCTTAATTTAGATGATTATCTGGCTCAGGTAATATAAAAGTCACGCAGGGACTGACACCAGTCATGAGGTCTAAGGCTCAGGCCCACTCAGATGTCCATCTGTGTTTAGGTGATCCACTGACCAACACAGTTATACAATTTCCCCAAGAAAGGTGTCTAGGCAATTAGCCAACATTTCCAAGTGTCTTAAACTCTAGACCACTGATTAACTACTCATTTACAGCTAGCTGGGTTCAAAGTGTTCTTGGACATGAGTGCAGAATAAAGTTTAATTTGAAGCATGCAGAGCTGTAGCAAGAGGTCTAACTCTTCTTTTCCCACACCTTGTAGGTGATCCAAAAAAATATAACATTTCCTGTGGATGGGATTGCTATGCTCTTGCATTCTATTCAACTCCATCTTACTCTGTTATTAGTACCTTAATACTTGAATGCAGCCAGCTGCTCTATAGGACAGCCATATCTATAGTTTCTTTTGTCTTCCCAAGGGAAGAACAACAGATAAGGTTATTTTGGGTTTGGGATGTGAGTTTATAGTAAACACAGAGGACAAAGGGAGAAGGAGGCTATTGAGAGGAGTTCTTAAAGCCCTATTTTCCCCAGAGACTACATTCTAGTCTCTGAGAATTTTTTTTTTTCTCTTGCAAAATGCATTTTGCAATTGCTTTTGCTATTTCAAAAGAGTGAAAATATACATCTTATAATTTCGGTTAATTTTTTGTCTTGGATCTCTCAAATTCTTAAAGGACGGTGATGTGCCCTTTGAACTTGATTCAGCACCTTCTTTGAAGGCAGTATATACAATAGAAGATGCAACTGGTATTGCTTCTGAGTTTTGAGAAGTATATGCTGTGGTTTGTATTATTTAGCATTTCTGATAGTGATATAGCGTTGTTCCCAGATCTGCTTTGCTTTTGCTAAAATGGCAAATGATTAAGACAGCTGGAAATGAGGCAATCATTTACCAAGTGACAGATGATACAAAGTGTTAGTTGCATAAACAAAAAGTTTCCTGAACTTAAAAAATTCTTCAAAATACGTGTGAATATGAGTTTCTCACTGAATGAGACTATAATGTGGCTACATACTGCTTCTGCAGGTCTTTATATACTCCCCATCCCTCTGAAGTCCTGAAAGAAGGCAAAACATGACTGTTAAGAGCAAGTGTCTGGAATTCAGCTTTCTTCATTTCCACACTATCTCCCTCCAAATTCCACTCCTTCAATGGGCCTTGTTGCAACTTGTCCTGAGCCAGTGACAAAGACTACAAAAATAGCAAATACAGCTTAATTGCCTTCTATAAACTCTATAGGGCTGCCACGAGTTCAGTCTATGAACAGTGTGTGCTCCCTGAACCATGGTGGGAATACAATATTCACCCTGTTCCTGTGAACCACTGTTGCAGATAAACAAGGTTTAAAGACTTACAGGCAAAGAGACAATGCTTGTCAACAACCCAGCTCTAGAAAGCATTGAAAAAACTCCCAAAGACTTTCTTGAATGATCTCCTTCCAAGTTTCCTATCGAAACCTTCCATAACATAAATAGAGCAAGTATATAAACAAAAAATCCGAAACCAACCAACAAAAAAATCCCAAAAACCAAAAACAACCAAAAATTCCCCCCAGATATTTAGTTAATGCTACTTAATACTAGACTAAGATTTTACTCTTCTTTCTTTCTTCCTTCCACCTCGTATTGTGTTAAATCTTTCTCCTATGCATCTAGCTGACTCTGAAGTATTTGCACACAGAAAAGTTTCCTAATCAAATGCATTTTAAAAAAATAAACTGGAAGTTTTTGATAAAAATCATCAAGCTCAGACCATAGTATTTGTTGTTTTACTGAAATATTTGCACCATAAATGAAAGCTTAAAAGTTAGAACATCTGCAAAAACAAACTGAATATTGTTTTTAGCTTTTGTTCTGAATCATTCTTTGATTAGCTTTCCAGTGAAGAACCTCACTGGGAGTATAAGAAGATATCTTTCTCTTTCCATCAAGCACTTTATGTTTGGTTATTTACTACCAGCTCATCATGTTAAGAATTACAAAGATTCACAGGGATCTGTGAGTGTGTGGTAGGTAATAAATCTGCCAAAGATTATCAAGGTTTGTGTATTTTAACATACTGTGATGTGACCTTAATCTCTCTAAGTCTAAAGAATAAGAAATTCTGTCTCTTTATAAAAGATTCCTTATGTACATGAAGATAATGCTGTTTGCGATTTAATTCTGATGTCGAACTTAATTTTTGCTGATGGATTCTTGGCATGTACTACAGAAAGGTTAAATAGGAGATATGTCTTTGCATTGTACAATCAGACAAAACCAGATATTTTCAATGTTGCAGAA
Source organism: Pachyramphus minor (assembly GCA_013397135.1). Taxonomy (NCBI): domain Eukaryota; kingdom Metazoa; phylum Chordata; class Aves; order Passeriformes; family Tyrannidae; genus Pachyramphus; species Pachyramphus minor. The sequence continues at coordinate 823,053 of VYXB01006176.1, forward strand.
TTGCAGAACTTCTTCACAGCATTTTGAGGTTACTTTTTAATCTGAAATTTTAAAATTATAATTAACATATGTGAATGAAAAATATAACTTGCAAAATTACTAACACTTGCCACAAACAAAGATGTTAGTATTTGTTTGCGTTATTGTCAAGGATATTCAGATATGCATTATTTTGGTTTTTTTCTGATCCTAGGCTTAGTGCAATAGTGGAGGCTTTACTGCCTTCATGTTTTACAAAATGAGTGATGCTAAATCTTAAATCCCTGCATAGCACTAAAGAACAGGGGAAAAAACCTTCATGAGGTGAAAAAGAAATGAGAGAATTTCTCCATTGCTCCATGTAGTGTCTTTAAAAGTTTAGAGGCAAGTTTGTCCAAGTTTAACCTTTAGAATGTGGCTTCACACTCTTTCATCTTCACTCTAAATGCTGACTATATCATATGGCTTTTGTTATTGGCAGTTAATCTGTAGGAAAAAAGTTAGAAATTCACATTACTTACACTAGAAATATGTTGTTATGTTATTCCATATTAATATAGACTGATTCTTCTCTTCACATGAGCTACCTCTTTTTCAAATCCAGTCTGTATCATATTATATGACAGAAACCTCATAAATGTCTACACTGGACATGATAAAATGACTGCACTAATCCTTTTTTTTCATCCCCTCTCTAGGGGGGGAATGAAAAGTGGAACTTGCATCTTTGCATCTCCTTTTTTCCCCCTCTTTACATCTCAGAATCTTAAGTCAATAATTGTGACTTTTGCCTTTAAACACTTACAAATATATACTTGTTTTGCTGGTGCTAATGTGTGGCATTCCACACTGTTGCAAAACTTAATGGGAATATAATAAGTAGTTATTTAAAAAACAGTTCTATCTCTATTAACTTATTAATAATGTATATCTAATATATCTTGTTCTTGAAAACTACTGAATTTACTATGGCATATGGTTAATTAAACTTCACGATTCAAATGTAAACAGATATTTCTCCTTTATTTATGAGTTGATTTTAAAAAAATAATATTTCTCATCAAGGTGTAGGATAAAAAATGAAAGATTCATAATTCCACTATGGCTTTCCTTTTGCTGATACTCAGCCACTGTCAGTACACAGACACCACACCAGTTTGATATCAGACTGCCATTTTATTTTTTCATATAATATATCGAGCATGAATTGTATCTATTTCACGGATAAAGGTCTACATGCTTCTGAAGGCTGAGTTTAACCCTCCTGTTCCCTCTTTTTTTTCCCTGAATGCTTCCCAATTTCTAAAACTCCTCCAGTTTCTTACCACTGATTGTCACTGAGGATGACTCCTAGGTCAAAACTGACTATCTTTATCTCTGTTGCTTCTGTAGGACTATTCAGATCAAAACACCTGTTCTCCATTTCAACAAGTGGTTTGAAATTATAAGGGAGATAATGTTATAAGGAAAGACAGATCTTAGCTAAAGGCTCATAATTCATTCCACTTCTTGCTGAACTAGGTAAATCAGTCCTGCATCTGATGACATACAAGTTGCATGTAGAAATCAAGAAGTAGATGGGATCTTACTCATCTCCAAGCCTATTCCTCAGGTGAATACTTTGGCATAAATGACCAATATATGTTAATCAAGTACCATTTTTTCTGACTTATTCCCTAAAGATGAATAAAATAAAGATAAAAGAGAAATATTCTTATATCACTCTTTAGACCTCTCAGAACTACCCTCGAAGCAGAACTTTTAGATGAATGTGTCCCTTGATATTCCAGCTCTCAGTGAATTTTGTAATCTGTATTTTTTTTTCCTGAAATTCAAAAGAATATCATACCCTTTATCACTAAATACTTTGTGTGTTCTACATCTGGTTGAGCTTTTTTGTGTTGAACTCTCAGTGAACTATGTCACTGACGCTGCCTAAAGCTGAGCAGATTTCAGAACTGAGTGCACGTTCAGAGTGCAGATTTTCTGCCTAATAGGATGGAAATACAAAGTAAAGAGTATTCCACTGTTTTTAAAAAGTGAAATTTCATTTGGAGAGAGTTCATTCAGTCTCTTGCATGTAGAGTGAAAGAAATGTCTCAGGAAAGATTTGAAAAAGACCCAGAGGAATAGTCAATGTCCAGAGTCAAGGGACTTATGTGATGCCCTGAAATATAGATAGTCAAATGGACACTGTCCTCAAGTGAGTTTCTGAGTCCTAAATCAGGTGTGTATGCTCTCTGTAACTGAAAGAAAGCAAATAAAGCATTCACTAATGTTCAGAATAGTCAGTGCACAGGGAAACTTAATGCAGCCATACAAAACTTTGAGGAATAAGTTCTACAGGCATCTGGTTCAGGACTACTTTGACACACTGCTATGAAACTGAAATTTAGAATTTGAGTCACTTTCTTATTTCATGTATCTACAGGGGGTTATTTCCTACTAAAGTGGCAATAGCCATCTTCTTATTCTTCATAACAGCACTGAAAGTCCTTTTCCAGGGAGTGGAAGACCACATTTCCGCAACTGCTTGGTCTACCAAAAGACTAAAAGGGGTCTTCAGCATTCCCATCTTGAAGCTCAGCTTTACTTGCCACCAGGGAATTAAGAACTGTCTATAGCAGATCCTTAGGAACAGTTAATTTTTATAACTTGACAGATCATTTTACCATTTCTGAAAAGTGTGGTTCAATTGTTTCTGTTTGCTTAGTCTGTAAGATAATGTGTCAATTCAATGACATGAAGACTTCTGCACAACATTAACCTCTAATGGTGCTGCAACAGCTCTTAATCTTAGTGCCTTAAGCAGTTTCTTCATATAATAAAAAAGGACTAGAAAAAAAAAGTGATGCAATTTAAGATCTTTATAAAACAGTTGTTCTTCTCTCACTGGCAACTGATGTTTCTCATTGTTCATTGGTAGGAAGCCAGGAGATAACATCTCTTTAATACTAGCGTCAGCAGTCAAGGTGTCTGCAACTTGCCCATCTAATTCACGTTTGTGTGAATATCCAGAAGAAATTGCAGAGAACCTCTTGGGCAGCCTGTAGCCAACTGGTCCTATTACAAAACAATTGATGTTTGTAACAGATATCTATTACAGACCAGGAGCTTAAGCTTGATTTTTTCACAACCTCTTGTAAATCAGAAAGAATGCTGTTGTGACATTCAATGCATCTAGCTACTATATTATTGTCACATTATTACTTAACATTTGCAATCCACTTGACCTAGAGACACTGTGGAGATCTGAACTACGCTAAACTAAATACTCTGTAAACAGAATTGGGGCTCCTGTTGAAACAGTATGTTGTTAAAGGACTTGTCTCCCAAATGACACTGGAAAATTAAAGTGAATGAACTCAATGTGTGAAATTAAACCATGTTTGTTAAAATATGCATAAATTTAATGCAGGTTCCCTCTGCTCACTACCATTTAAATCATTGAGGAGTTAATTTCAACATTTTCACTTATTCCTTTTGTAAATTTGAGCATTCAGACGAATGCCGGTGGATGCATTCAGCCAGAAGCCCACCAAAAGGTAAAGAAAGACACTGTTCAGGTTGTGGGACTGCAAAACCTGAACTTTGAAAGATATGTGGGAAGACTAAAACAAGAAGCCAACAATTAAAAAAAAGTCTTCTACCTTTAATATGTTGACTCTTCAGCTTACTTATTTGGATGTGATCTTTGCATGGGTGTAATATCTTTAGGATAATCATGTATTTACTGAAGGAGTCAAGGTGTATGAGAGTCCCTTATTAGCAGCCCCCAGCATGACAGCCTCCTCAGAGGTTTGGCAACTCTGAGTGCAGCTGCTGATCTTCAGTGCTGTCTCCATATGGATAGAATAAACCAGACTTAAACATAGTGCAGGTGGTTAATGTTATTCTGACTCACCATGCAGTTCACGTAGGACAAGACTAGTGCATCCCGGTGGGGTTAGACTCAGAGCTGCACAGTCTCATTTTCTTCTCAGATATCCTGACTAAAGTAAGGGAGCCACATTAATGTGAATGTGATCATATCTCAGAATAGAATCCTGGGCTTCTTCAAAAGTAGTATGACCAGCAAGTCAAAGGAGGTATCCCCCTTCATTATGTTCTTGTGACACCCCACTTGGAGTACTGTGACCAGTTCTAGGGGCCATAAGAAGGACATGGAACTGCTGGAACAACTCCAGAGTGGGGTCATGAAGCTGCTAAGAGGACTGGAGCACCTCCACTAAGAAGACAGGTTGAGAAAGTTGGGGCTGTTCAGCCTGGAGAAGTGAAGTTTTGATGGAGACCTCGTAGCCACCTTCCTGTATCTGAAGGAGGTCTACAGGAAAGCCTGAGGAGGACTTTTTGTCAGGAACTGTAGTGACAGAACAAGGAGTAATGAGTGCAAATTGAAAGAAGGGAAATTGAGGTTAGAGATTAGGAATAAATTCTTTATTGTGATGGTGGTGAGGCACTACAACAGGTTGCCCAGGGAGGTTGTGGATATCCCAACCTTGTCAGTGTTCAAGGCCAGGTTAGATGGGGCATTGAGAAACCTGGTCTAATGGGAAATGTCTCTGCTTACAGAAGGGGGTATTGGGATTAGATGATCTTAAAGATCCAATCCCTTAATATAATATGATTATAGGATTCTGTGGGTCCCCCATTGGTTGTGTTATGTCTATTCCTGCTAAATTTCTTTGCAAGATCTACTGTGTTCTGAAATATCAAAAGCAGTCCTCCAAGTATCCTGACATCCTTAAATAGTCAACCGTATATTTTCAAATATTTCACAGAGGTGATGTAGGACTACTAGCTCTCTAGATTTGTATGACAATTTGTTAGTACAGTTGTCATGGGTGTGATAGATGTTTGGAATCATAATGATAGGTAAGCAGAGTGCCTGAAAATGTTACTTTTATGAGAAAATATGACAAGCATGCATTAAAAAGTGATGGAGAATAATAAGAAATAAGAAAGCATTAACAGATACGATATATTGAAGAGAAACAGAGACTAATGAGGGACTTACAGAATTCAGCAGGAGTCTTTTGGCTCATTTCAGTGTGATGTGAAAAATACACATGAACATGGATAATTATGCCTAAATTTATTTCTTCTGACAAAACAACAACAACAACAAAAGAGGAAAGACAGAAGAGGTCAAAGCCACAAGAAGTCTAGCTAAAAGCACTAGAGCCATTTTCAGAGAGTCTTATCACTAAGTAATCATGAAACACTGCATAAATACATCTCCTGGTATTTGGTGGGTCGGGGGATGTATGTTGGCTTGCAAATACACTGCAAAATCATTTTTGCCATAACCAAAGTGTTTCCCATCTGCAATATATGAACTTTTCCTAGCTTTCATACATCTGTTCATAAAGGCAATAACACATTTTTTTTTCTCTGTCTACATTCTGCTGAAGTTGATATTAGACCACAGAGTTGCCTTATGGCCTTAAAAACCTAGTAAAATAGGTTTGAAAGAAAAAGATAGCAAAGACACTTAGATATCACTGAGTTAGGTACTGGTGCAGACTGATATCACTCTGCCTGGATAATCTGAGTATACCAGGGTGGAGCATGTTTTTTTAGGATTCATTAAGTTTACAGTATGGTCAAAGACACAGAATACGTAGATGAATAGGATATGTATACCTTGACACATATACAAGGGCTTATTCCCACTTANCATGGTCAAAGACACAGAATACATATGTGAACAGGATATGTATACAAGGGCTTATTCCCACTTAATTGATAGCTGTAATATGAGTTTCTCTTATGGTTCAAGTAGACTTCCCCTATTTTATGTTTAATAAACCATCTTCCTCATTCTATGGCTTTTCCTGCAGCACCAAGTTCCTAAAGGGAAATATTGACTTCTGAATGCCTAGAAAAGTCAGAATAACATGAAAAATGAGATTTTGAGGAACATGACTGGAGATACTTTTCAAGAGAAAAGATGTGGCCAGTTTTAACTTCAGTTTTAGGAAAGAGATCAAACCCTTTTTAGTGTGATATGAAATCACATGCATACTTGTGCTTCAGTGATTGAGATTTTGAAAATCTTATGCTTGGAAGAAGCGAAGGCAGTGAGAAAGGTTTTAGAGATTTCCCCAAAACAAAGCTAATATCTATCTAGTCATCACGTAAACAATCAGCATAAATAATGTCATTTGTTTATTTGAGGTGTCTTTCTGACAATAACCTGGGGATTAAATTAATTTTTACAGTCTCAAAGCATCAGTTTATATGTATAGGTCAGTTTATATGTATAGGTCAAAGATTAAAGGACCCACAAGGATTGTTCAGCACTCCGTAATTTTACATCTTGTATTACATGCCTTAGGGAAACCTAATTTCAAAATAAAGACCAATGCTTTACAACTGGTAGTGGGTAATTATGAGAAAGCATATGTGCACTACAGTATAAGAAGTATGCCAAAGCAAAGTGGAGAAATCATAGTCCATCCTGATGAAGAAAAATGTTAGGTTTTTCACCAAATCCATAATCATGTATCCAAACAGTTCACAGCTTCAGCCCAACACATTTCAAAGACTCTTTGAGTATGATGAACTCATAGGCTAAAAGAAAAAATGTTAAATTAAAAAAAAGAAAAAAATGTACTTTGCAGAAAGAGACAAAGTGCTTTTCTTTCATAACTAGAGAATAACATAGGAGTAGAACCAGATGCATGCAAATTATTAAATATTAAACAAAGGGTGCCAGACAACTAGTGCACTGCTTATGGCTTATATAATGAACACCATGCAGCAATAAGAATGGAACTCTTTTTTGCACAATCAGATGTGCATTGTTATATGCATGAATACAGCTTTCTTTGTGATGTAACTTTTTCATATTTTCAGAGAAGTTAAGCAGTTAGTTCATCAAAATATCACTCAACAGAGTGACTCTTAGCCCAAATTTGTACCACCCAGGAAAATAATTTGTTTTCTATCTACCCAAGCAGCAAAACTGTAAGGACTTTGCAGCACAAGAAGAAAGGACATGGCAGTCAACTTTCCTTGTATTTGAACTTTCAGGTGGCTGAAGTGTACAGTACATATATCACTGAGACTGTATCAATAAACTGATTCCATGCTTGCATGGCCATCATACACTATTAGAGACAAAATAAAGCATGATTTGATGTTGTATACATTTGACATGTATACATTAGTGCATAAAAAGGACAAGAAAGTCAATTAGGGACCAGTTTTTAAATTTAAACACTCTAAATATCTTGTAAAATTCTGAGGGAAAAGTCATTCAGGGTTTTTTTTTCAGTCTAAGATGGTCTTCCCAGTGAAATCAAAGGCAATCAAAATGTCCAGGCATTGCCAGGTAAAGGATCAAAACTGCTGGGAACAAGTTGCTTTTTCAGAAACTCTTACAGATTCCAGTCTGAAAGTTAGAAAACTCATGCTTCAATTCAGATGAGTTGATATGTCACAAACTCTGCTGAAGAACCTGTCAGTTTTGAACTGTAATAGAATTGAGCACAAGGGAATCTTTATCCAGAGATGTGAGGCTTTTCACACTTTCCTTATATCCTGTCATTTGACTCCTTGTAAGGACTATCTGTTAGAGAATGTTCTGAGTTGGAAGGGACCCACAAGGATTGTCAAGTACAACTTTTAAGTGTCCCATAAGTGGGATTGATCCTGTGACTTTGGAATTATTAGCACCGCGTTTAGCACCACGTTTCAACCAATTGAGATAATGTTGTTTGACATACACAGATGTCCTCCACTCCTCCATGTTTTTACTTATTTTGTTATAAGCTGGGATAATCATCCATTTTATCCTGTAAATTTTGATTTCCACCTCATGCTACAATAAAAGTAAAACAAAGAAAAAGAGTTTTCTGCCTTCTTTCTCTTCCAGAGGTTTGAAAGAATGACACTGAAAAGGTAGAATGGCATGCACCACACACAGATCTACAAAAATTTCCTGTTCTCACTCGGTTCACTTCTTCAAACTCTACGTCACTCCAGTAGGGTGGGTTTTCACCTTAGACTTCCATTTATACAATCAGAGAATCTTCCAAGTTGGAATGGACCCACAAGGATCATCTCGTACTAGTCCTGGCCCTACACAGGACCATCCTGAAGAGTCACACCATGTGCCTAGAAGTATACAATGAACCTTTTTGACTTACAGTGTTTTTCTTTGTGGCTGGTGTTTGTACCTATGCCACCCTTAAAAATATGCATATTATTAATGATTCAAGCATCCAAATTATAACTGGTTTGTCATTTTTGGGGTATATGGTTGCTACTTAGGTACCATTGCTGACTACATGACTCGATGGGATTTTTTTTTTCATCCTCCTGTAGTTGCAAATTCTGCAAATGCCAAAATTTATCTGAGAATTCCTATTTACATTGTGGTTTTTTTAGAAGACATAAACATGCATGTAGTGCTAGCAGACAGTAAAGCATCCTTTGTCTTTATTAATTCATTAATTGGAGAATGGAGATTATTTCTTCCCAAATTATAATGTTTGACTTTTGTTGCAGTTTCTTTAAGCACGCCCATATGTTTATGGTGTTTTTACAATATTTTAGTAATCTTGTCTTGTCTAAGATGTGTTTTGTATTTAAAAAAATCTTTAAATATTACAGTGTTTCATTATTTAGCAATTTTTTTTCATGTTATGTGGAGCTACTAGGATAAATTTTCGATGTTGCAAGTAGGGATTCGGCCACGTGGTCCTCATTATCTTCAATGAGATTCAGGTGTCTTACTGCCTTGACTTTGAATATTTATATATATGTGTACACGTACTGCTATGTTTCACTGGAGCTGCTACTTTCTGAGGAATAAGAATGCTTATTTCTACCTGGAAATCTGCTAGCACTTGGTGATTTGTTCTGAAAGTGTTTGATGCAAATTTTTTAAACTACTCATGATTTCACTGCACATGTGTCCTTCTTATTCACTCTTCACGAGTACATCTCTAGGAAAGTTTATTTTGAGAATTTGGGGAATGCATGCCCATTTTTCAAGCAAATAACTTACCAAAATAATAGTCACTCACATGTGTTAATAGTTAAGGTCTTTTCAAAAAAGAGATTTACAATACCACTATGTAAGCCAGGAGACTAATCAAGCACCATGAACAAAGAATGGTGGATTTTCATACAAAGTCACCATCAAAGAACTTACGGAGAAGTTTCTCTGCTGGTTGTGAAACTATGTGGCAGAATAATTATGAACATTAAGACTAATTATACAGAAATTGGAAGTAGAACTATTTGCATCATAACAAGTTCTACTCTTACATAGTTCTCGCTTACCTTACAATAGACCAGCACAGGGTCCAGTTAAGAGCGTCTTAGGCTGCTCTTTTCATGCACTTCAAAGGAATCAGGCTCATCCTGGAACAAAAAATCCCCAGGCAAAGTCCTCTGTAGTGTTCATAGGTGTTGTTGCAGTCAACTCTTGGTGCCACCAAAAGTTGCAGTCTCTCCTAGAAGGGAAGCCAAAACCCACTATATTATTTTATTTCAATTTTTCCATTTCACAGACTGGTGCCTTAGTTGTGTTTGCAGCTGAATGATTCACAAGCTGCCTTCTGCTACCTATGACAAGAAAGTTGTGACTGATGGGTGAAGTGCAAAATGTGCTGGGAGATAACAGTGTTAAATCTTTCTACAGTTGATCAACGACTGTCAGGCAGAGTTCTTCATTAAAGTGATTTTGTACTATTCGATGGATGGAAAGGTGATTCAAGAGTGAAACCGACTGCATTTTATCATCGTTGGTGGTCAGTAAAAATTGACTTCTCAAATTGACCTCAATGTACCTTAAATGCACATACCCAGAGATTGGCCCCTTTGACTCATTTGACTCATTTAATGAAAATGCACCTACATTTTTTTAATTGTTTAGGTTTCACAAATTGCAGCGAAATCAACATGAGTCATAAACGCTTGTAAAGTGTAAATATCAAGACACTTTCACTGAGATGAGATAGTATCCTGTACCGACCAGAGTGGAACTACACACTCCTTGCTTTTCTTTTGAAATGATTGTTCCCAATGACACTGACACTGTCCAATCCCTAAAAATATGCTTGTTTAAATTAAACAAAACCAAAACCAAAAAATCTCAAACAACTTCCCACTCCCTAAATTTAAGCAGAAAATACAGAATACAGAAACCCAAAAATAAATACAAAAAGCTCAGTGCTTCAAGCATAATAAATTAAAGTCCTGAAGACAGTCTGTCTCTGTGATAGTAAGATAGGTCCTTTTCTTTCCTCCTACTCTCGAGGTGCCTGACTTTCTTGTTATGAGTAAGGCTTAGGTACAAGCCTGTTCCCTGTTCTCAGAGTATCTCAAACCCCTTCAAGAGGCTCACTCTGACCCTTCCTGCACCAGCCAGGTCAAGGCACATGAGTAGCTCCCCTCTCAACTGCTCATTTTCGTGACCCCTGAGCTATATATCCCATACGCAGTATTTACACAGCAAACTGAAAACAAACACACTAAACAGCTTTGCGTTCCATGATAAGGTGCCTAAGTATTTATTCAGCAGCTTAATTTATTTATTATCACCCAAATTACTTATTAGCATCCAAAACCCCCCATCTTTAATAAGTAAAAATCTGAATGAATTCACAATTAAAAACATGTTCTTGTAGCTGTTCTTATTTGAGTAGAACCATAGAACTGTTAAGGTTAAAAAAAAACCTCGAAAATCATCCGTTCCAACCATTAACCCAGCACTAAATCAGTTCACCACTAAACCAGATCCCCAAGTGCCCCATCCACATCTTTTGTATACCTCCAGGGATGGTGACGGCACCACTTCCCTGGGCAGGGTATTCCAATGCCTTATGACCCTTTCAGGGAAGCAATCTTTCCAATCTCCAATCTAAACCTCTACTGGCACAACTTGAGGCCGTTTCCTTCTGTCCTGTCACTTGTTACCTGGGAGAAGAGATTGACTCCCACCTCGTTACAATCGCCTTTTAGGTAGTTGTAGAGAGCAATAAGGTTTACTCCAGACTGAACAACCCCACCTCCTTAGACACTCCTCAAAAGTCTTGCACTCCAGGCCCATCACTAGCTCTGTTGCTCTTTTCTGGACACTCTCTTGCTCTGGCACTACAATGTCTTGTAATGAGGGGCCCAAAACTGAACACAGCTTTCGAGGTGTGGCCTCACTACTGCCAAGGACAGAAGGATAGTGAACTGACATGACATTGTTAATGGTGTAAGTAATGTGTTTTGCCCCTGATGTTTCTTCAGCAATGCCATATGAAGTAGCATGCTCACAGGGCGTGCTGGGCAGTGATGCATCTCATGTTTTTTGCACAAAAGGCAGAAGCCAACCTCCTCCTTTCCCTCTCAGGTGAAACCACAACCCCTTTGTTTTTATTTGAGGAATGTACTTTCACCTGCTGAGTTTCTCTCCTCCTCCTCTCAAATATACAACCTACCACGTGTATCTACAACATAATTAAGACATGGTATTTGGTTTTCATTTGTGTTTTTCTCATCCTGTTTTCTGCAGCAGAACCATCTCTGACTGCATCAATTACACAATCTTGCATCAATTAGAAAAACATTTAGATTATTTGCCACACTGACCGAATACTAAGTGAGGAAGGGAAACCATCTGCCTGTAACACTGAGAGCAGACACCACATTCTTGAGAAAGCCCAATTTTTTAAAGAAATTTGTCTTCACACAAGCCTAGACATCTGTAATGAAAAAGGTCTATTTGTTCCTTCCTATCGAGTGCAAAAGTTTCCCTTTACCACAAAGACACCAGTGGCTCAGACAGTTTAGCTTTAATTGTTCCCAAGGGAATTTTCCTGAAATCTGTTACTCTTATTACTATACCAGCATTTTCCTGTGGAGTGTGCTAGGCTTTATCCATATACACCAGAACAGAGTCTTTACACCTTCAGACATTATTAAACCACCAAATGGTTGTTTCTCCAATTTTTCCTTGATGTTGTCACCTATTTTCCCTGTTTTCACATCTGTTCTTGGATTCGAGTTCTAACCTTCTTGATTAATCAGCATGACACGTCTCATTTTCAGGTTTTGATGCACCCTTAGTACTTGCAGTATGTCATCATGCCTATTCCCATCAGAACACTGATGTTGTCTGGATTATTGCCTCAATAAAATAAGTTTATGTGAGTCTCTCAGGGTTTTCTGTAGCAAGGTACTAAGCAGAGAAATGATTTTTTAGTTCAGTGGACAGACACAGGAAAAATAAAGACAACAACTAAAAAGGTTAGTTTCTAGATATGGGTTTATTTGTCTGCACGTTCTTACTTCCATGTCATCTTTCTCTCACTACAAACACATCACAATGAGTTAAAAGTTTCTTTTTTCATGTCTTTCTCAAAAATACTATTGTTCAGAATAAAAAATTGTTCCTAGAACCCCAACCACAAAATTTCATCCATCTCTAGAAAGCCACAACAGAACTTTAAGAACTTTTGAACTGAGTGAATTGTCTCCTTGTGTTCAGTGGTATTGATTGTATGTTTCAAGTTAATCAGTTAGTTTTCTTTCTAACTGTCTTGTTCTTTTTCTTAAATCTCTGTAAGCAGCCCAGTTACTTTTTTTTTTTTTTTTGATAGTACAGTCCCCAAATTTCAAGTAACTATCCAAGGTATATATTCTGCAGAGTAAGATAAATACATGTTATCATATTTCTTCTCCATGACATGACAAGAGACGTTTCAAAATTGCATTGGTGATTTTTTTCTACATCTTAATGTAATCTCCTACTCTATCTTGTTTACTGTCTAATATAACCTCAGAGCTACTTTTGGCAATCCTGTTTTTCAGTTTTTCTTCTGCAGTTGTGCAGGACTTTTGAATTAGTTTCTTTATATCTATCGACTTATACTTTACTAATGTTGTTCTCCATACATTTGTCTAACAGCTCTGGGACTTCTTCGTAATTTTCGTAATTTTCTGTGTTCTTTTTTTTTTTTTTTACAAATTCATATTGTATGGAAATTCCCTAACATATTTATACTTTTTCTTCTAGTTCATTAATGAGTTTGAAAAATAAAACTAAAACACACTGATAGAATTTCTAATACGTAATAAATCCCAATGTGAGTCAGTTTTTGCTGATCATCATTACTTCTTTTAATAACCATGTCATTCCTCAGGTTCTTTTTCATACCAATGTTTTGGGGTTGTGCCTTTAAATCAGTTCTGTGAATATATACAGTGCTCACATACATACTCAGTACTTACGAAATCACAATCATATGCTAGTAAAATCAGCCTACTGATTTGCAGTTCATGTTTTCTTTCCAGCTATCAATGTATAACATAAAATTCTGAAATGTTAAAGAACTGAAGAGTCCAGGAATGTCAGGGAAAGAGCATTAAAGTATAGAAAACAATAAAATTCCAGATAGGTTTATAACAATGAGAAAGAGACTGGGTTAAAGACTGAAGATCAGTCTCTGGTGGATATGGAAGATTTTTTGGTTTTCTGTGGGGACTGGATTGATTTTGTTAGCTTACCTGAAAGTTACATTTTCGCGTTGTAAATCCGATTTTTGCTGCTGATCTTTGAGTATCTCGTTAGCTATTTTTCATTACTTCATGTTGAATTGCTTTCTGTGGAAGGTGATACTTCTCTGGAATTACAATGCAATTAATCTTTTACAAAATTCATATTAGATATGTCTTGATGTAATGAAGGTAGCAACATAATTAATCTATAAAGCAGTGTGTTATGATTTAAGCAATCAGTTCCACCCAGTAGAACATTGAGATTTCCTAGAGAAGATTACCTTTGAAATGGACAGATAAAAATTGTTTTCATATATATAGGGGTTTTTTTACCTGTTTCGTATATTTTAATCTATGCAACTCTTTTTTATTTTACAAAACAGTTAATAAATACTCAGCAAAGGGCTTACAGTAATGTCATATACTTCTGTATTCACAACTTGCAAACTTACTGGAAAATATTTTACAGGTTTTGATAATAAATTCTTTCTATAAATCTTCCATAGGATTCTTAATGCAATCACCATATTTACACATTGTATATCAGAATTAAATAAGACAGTTAAGTTACTTTTGGCCTTACTACAAACACACTACAATAAAAATTCACCATTAAGGATTAAGTCTTGGATCCATCAAAGCAGTTAACCACATACATAATCTCATGGAATTTATCAGTTCAACACATAATTAAAATCTTTACTGAACTGGATCTTCAGATTTTAATTGGAAAAAGATGGAAAAATTTAAACAGTCTTTGTTGTGTTTGAGGGTTTTGTTGTTGTTGTGTTTGGGGTTTTTTTTGTTTTGTTTGGGTTTTTTTGTTTTGTTTCGGGGAACATAGAGGGGCTGCTTGTTTGGTTTGGGTTGGATTTTATTTAGGATGTATGACTCACTTGTTAGCACTGTATATAAATGCCTCTCTGTCCTATATCTTGTACTTCTTGTAGCTATGTTGGATACACAAGCTTACCTCAAAAACTGGGACATATCATAAGCATCCTATATAAACAAGTGGACTGAGCAGAGAGACCATGAAACAGTGCATTGTAGAGCCAGTTCAGATTAATTTTTTTACCACTTGAAAGTCGTAACCGGCATAAGCTACTGTTACCACTGAACATATGACAGACCTGTCACTTCCTCTGTTAAAAAAAATATTTCCTAAAATTTGTACAGAGAAGAAAATTAAAAAAGCTGAGTGTATAATTTTTCAGAAAGACTAATTTTAAACTTTTCAATGTTTAAGTAAAGAACTTCTATACAAAAGTACATAATCTTTTAAAAATGTTAGTTAACCTTCTTCACAGTTTGGTCTTGTATTAAATGACAACGCTAAGACGGTAAAATCACAAATTATCCATGAAGAAATGCTCTGAGATTATTTTCACATCAGTAAAATTTGTCCTAATTGTCTTACACTATTTGATATCCATTTAAGAGTTCAAGATAAAATATTATGTATCTTGTATTACTTCAACATATTTAAGATATCCAGGCAGACATTTGTAACCCAAAAAAAAAAAATAAAAAAATTTAATAATTCAATAAGGGGAAAAAGGCTTCTCCAATGTTTTCACTTTCTAGAAATGTAATATTATATAAAGCATATTTCCATGCCCACAAATGTCATCACAGCCAATCACAGATTTTAGTGCATTCTTTGTAACAGAAGCCAATCTGAACCATTTGAATTTTTTATTAGTGGAAAAATTATAGTTGAAGTCAGATGACTGAATGCAAACCCAGATTGCAAAGACATTCCAACTACATGTGACTTCCCTCCACATGTTTAAGAAATGCAGTCATAGTTTTCTCTACTGTTTTGGTGGCCTTAATATCACTGTGATTAAAATTATTGTGGCAGCTTGGTTCTTTTTGATTGCAGAATACTTACATTACCTCTTTATTAAAATTGTTCTAAAAAAAAGTTACCCTTACCTTCATACAAATGAATAAATAAAACAATGAAGACAAGCACTTTTTCTTACTATTCCTATTCCAGCTCAGGATTTTAGTCCTGCTGCACAAACAGGAGGAAGCATCTGTCCTAGTGTACTGTAAATTCAATTAGGAATTAACCTGTACAAATTCAAGCATGCTATTTCTGATCTACTAAGGAAATGTACTTTGCAATTAAGTTGCCAACAGTCAATACCACAGATTTGTTTTGAATGAAATTCAAATCTTCCCAGGAATACCGGAGTCCTTTCATAACTGCCCAACATTTTATTATTTATTATAACATGCAGTCATTTATTTTTATGCATAAATCATTGGGTAGCAATGAAGATTTTTAACATAATTTTACCCAGTTTTAATCCTCTGAAACCTTTATTGCACATCTGCTTCCAAGATGCTACCAATTAAGCATGAGGTAACAAACTCAGTAGAAACCCTTTTTTTACAGTAGACAAGCCCTTCCTAATGGAGAAACCCTGTTTTGCAGAAGTTTCTTCTTTGATTTCCAGGAGCTGCAGAATTAGACCCACATGACTGAACAAACAGTCTGTGGCCAGTCCTAAAGTCTTTTGCAACAAGGTCAATTTTTTACTGTCCTGTTCTGTCAGTCATAAACTGTTTTTCCTTCTTTGGATCACTTTTCTGCCTTCACTTATATGAGTGAGAGAAGACACTTTTATTTAGAGATTATACTATAAACAAACAGCATGTCAAACTTATTTAGGACTCTTCTTTACAACATGGAATTGATTCTGGCATTGAAGTCATGTAAAAGAGAGAGAATCAAAGATGATAAACATACAATGTCTTTATTCCTCAGCAAATAACAACTACAAAAAGCAACACAGTTAATATCAGCAGTAGTGTGGCCAGCAGGAGCAGCACAGTGATTGTCCCTCTGTACTCAGCACTGGTGAGGTCACACCTCGAATCCTGTGTTCAGGTTTGGACTCCTCACTACAAGAAAGACATTGGAGCTTATCCAGAGAAGGGCAATGACGCTGGTGAAGGGGTTGGAGCACAAATCTTATGTGGACTGTCTAAGGGAACTGAGGTTGTTTAGCCTGGAGAAAAGGAGGTTCAGGGGGGACCTTACTGCTCTCTGCATCTACCCCAAAGGAGACTGTGACAAGCTGGTTGCTGATCTCTTCTCTGAGGTAACAAGCAACAGGATGAGAAGAAACAGTCTTAAGTTGTGCCAGTAGTGGTTTAGATTAGATATTAGAAAAATTTCTCCCCTGAAAGGGTGGTCAGGCATTGGAATATGCTACCCAGTGAAGTGGTGGAGTCACCATCCCTGGAGGCATTTGAAAGACATGTAGATATGGTGCTTAGGGATGTGGTTTAGTGGTGGATTGTCCGTGCTGCATTAATGGTTGGACTCAATGGTCTTAACTGGAGGCTTTTCCACAGTGAACAGTTCTGCGATTCTATTACTGTGACTGTGGTGGCACAGTAAAATTAGCACAGTTTAATATATGTATTGGTTTGCAGGATGGAGATTGCTTAGTTGGAGGTTAGATCTTACACTTAATTGTTGAGCAAACAGGGTGTTGAAACTTCTTCTGTATTTGAAAAATATTATATATGTACAATAGAGGCGTCTTTTTCAATGAATGCAATATGGTAATTATAAGATGCATAAAGGCCAAAAGCAATACACAACCTGTTTTTTCTGCCTCTAGGTAAGCAAAGATGGGTCGACCAAATGCATACATATGCCATGTAAACATGTGCAGCACAACTGGTCATAGCTTTGTAGTCAGTGGAAAGAACTAAATAGACCTGGGATTTATTTAATCTTATTCTAAAACAGTTGTCAGAAATAGGCCACATATTCTAAAAATTCCTTCAAAGCCTTGAATAGCAATATTTCTTACAGAAATCTAAATCTATGAAATTGTCATTTGTGCTGAATGTCCTTTTCCCTTACAGTTAGGCTTGTGGACTTGTGCTTTTCATGGCTCCTGCTGAGATCAGAATTTAAACGTGCACTTATAGTAGGAGAAATGTCATGTTTACAATTCTTTTCAGCATGGTGAGAAGTAGGAAGTGACAGAAATAGTATCCTTGGATGATATTGTAGCAAGGGGCTCTCAGACATTATTCACGTTGTTCTTGAGGATTTGTCACAAAGGCCTTATGTTATGGCTTTGTGAGTTTGCAAAGCGAGTGAAACTAAAATCTGTGGAATCCATCCATTTTGCTTTTCCATTAAAACAAAAAAGGTTTCCTATGACAAGATCCAAAAAGGAAGAAACACACTTAGCAAACAAAACTTATGTCGAGAATGTTTTGCTGGAAATATTTATACTTTACTTCTAGAAATTATACAAAGTGCAATTTCACAGTGGTGTCAGTTGAATCAAAGGGTCTCTGCGTGTTAAGATATTGAATGGTGGTCCAAGGTTATCCTTTCTGATGAATTTTGTTTGAAAGTATTTGACACGTTTTGAAATCTGTTTCTTCCAAAAGTCAAACAAAAAGTAGCTTTTCTAAAAATTGCATGAAGTTCAGAAAAACAATCTTTTATAATGCTGAAATAATACACAAAGTGCACAAGGAAGATTCTCTTTCTAACTCCCCAGAAGCTGTATTATCTTTCCAGCGAGTAGCATACTGTAATTCTGAATCTCTTCAATGAGGTTGTGTGAAACAAAGTTTCACTCACTTTGGTTAAGCATAGTGAAAATCTTATGGCATGGTAGGAGTACCAGCCAAGCGCCTGTAGCCTGGGTTATATTAGTAAGACTTTGAAATGCTGGATGAGAGTGCTGGGATCACTCATCTCAGATGTGAGTGTAGTGGGTTGACCCTGGCTGGATACCAGGCAGTCACCAAAGCCCCTCTATCACTCTACACAAGTGGACAAGGGAGAGAAACTACACTGAAGGGTTCCTGGATTGAGATAAGGGCAGGGAGAGACCACTCACTGATTACCATCTTGGGCAAAACAGACTCAACTTGGGGATATTAATTGAATTTATTATTCACAAAATCAGAGCAGGATAATGGGAAGTAAAATAAGTCTTAAAATCACTTTTCCCCAACCACTCCCTCCTTCCTGAGCTCTATCTCCTCCCCCACAATGACACAGGGAGAGAGGAATTGGGAGTCACAGTCAGTTCATCACATGTTGTTCCTGCTGCTGCTCCAGGAGACGGGTCTTTTCCATACTCCAACGTGGGGACCCTACCAAGGGAGGCAGTCCTCCATGAACTCCAGTGTTGAGTCCATCCCACAGGCAACAATTCTCTATGAACTGTTCCAATTTCTCCACAAGGTTCAGTCTTTCAAGCATGGCCTGGTCCAGCAAGGTCCCACACAGGGTCACAAGCCCTACCAGGAAACCTGCTCCTGTGTGGGCTCCTGATTCCACAGGTCTGCAGGTCCTTGCCACGACCCTGCTCCAGCATGAATTTCCCACAGGTCCACAGCCTGGGTATCCACCTGCTCCAGCTTGGGTCTTCTCCACGGGCTGCAGGAGGAACTCTGCTTCACCATGGTCCTCCAGGGGCTGGAGGGGGATAGCTCCTTCACTGTGGTCTTCTGTGGAACCTCTGTTCCAGTGCCCAGAGCACCTCCTCTCCCTCCTTCTCTACTGACTGTGGTGTCTGCAGAATTGTTCCTCTCACATATTCCCACTCTGCTCTTCTCTGGTTGCAATTAAATCTGCACAATGACCTTTTTTTTCTTTTTTCCTTCTTAAATATGTTATCACAGAGGCATTACCACTATTTCTAATTAGCCCTGTTCCCACTGTTATCCCTCTGTCTGGCATTGGCTCTGCCAGACATGGTGGAAACTTCTGGCACTTTCTCCCAGAAACCATCCCTGCAGCCCCCCACTACCAAAACCTGGCCATGCAAAGCCAATACACTGGGATACATGTATTTCTTGTTTTCATGAATGTTTGATTTTGAGTCTGATGTAATAAACAAAATTATACCTTAAGCTGTTATGCCAGACAAAAACCCAAACAGCTCATCTAAAGCTGCTCTTTTACCACTTGCTGAAAAAATTACCTCTTTTCCACTATACCTACTGAACTCCTTGTGGGAAAATTCCTTGGTATACTTCTAGGACCTAATTAGTAATTAGTTCCTATTCAAACTTTTGGAGCTAACCTGTTGTGGTTTTTTTTCCCTCAGAGTGGGTTAAAGAGCTAATGTAGTCAGTCAGTGTAAGATGCCAGTAGCCTCGGGGGATGCATAGTGACAAGTAGCTGGAGTGGAAAACTCTCAGCACAACTGAGCCTAGAAGAGGACAGCTGTCCTCAACCTACTCCTGCAAAGAGCCTGCTAAAGGCAGGCAGACAGACAGGCTGAACCTGAGTGAGACTTTTGTCTCTTCAACGCATACTCTAACCTGTGAACTTCTAAGTAAATGGGAACACTGCAAGGCACTCTCCAAGGAGAAAAACCTTCTCTCTTTAGCCTACAAGTGCAAGGTCCCCTCCTCCTTGTTGCCTTTCATCTTTTCTCTCTCATCAAAAGTAAAGTACAATTGAATGGCAGAGTTTGTGAAAATAACAAGTATTTGGAAAACAGAAATGCTGATTTTTGTGGGTAGATTTTAAATGAAAGACCTTTATTTTTATTTTTTTTTCCCCTCTTTTGTGTTTTCAGGTTAACAGCTGGAACACCACTGATGCTTTAAGACCTGATTACTATTGGAATGAGTTCTGGTCACTGAAGTCCATAATATGGTTTTGACTTTCTGTCTCTGTCATTGTGATGGCCACGAATGATGTGAGAAATATCTCTCTGTGCAACCAGACCCATTGAGACAGATAAACCGTTGCCAACTCTCCTGATTCTTTGTTCTCAATCAGCAAAGCTGATGTGTTTCAAAACCACAGCAAGGAAAACTTTTTACACTCGATTTTATAAAGAACAAAATGAATGAGAAAGGGAAAAAGTAAATATATAAATTAATTTCATTAGTTTCCCACCTATTTCTCTGATTATCTACTCAAATCTCTTTTACTGTTCCTTGTTAAAAATTCCAACATAACTGAACAAAGTTAAGTTCTGTCTACTCAGCTTCTCTTTCTACATAACTCATGACACAGATATTATTTAAGTGATTCCCAGCTTCAGTCCTGTTTTATTTCTTTCTGACAACCTCTTCTTTTTTTCATTAGATGCTAGAAAGACTGATGCTCTTTCTCTGAAGAACAGATTTCTGGTTTAGCTTTCATGATCCAAAGTGAAAACTACCTCATCACTGGAGTTTGTTCACAGAAACAATGTACTCCAGAGTGATGATACTTTTTAGAAACATTTTTGAACTGATGACTCAAGTAATTAGGATATGTAAGATGTCCCACAAGTCACTATTTTGCTTCTGAACCAGAACCCAAGTAAATGAACGTTGTTATTATTTTTTTATGTGGCTTTGTGGGTTTTGCATGAATGATGGGCATTAGCATCATTAAAACAAATATATTTAATTGACACATCTGTTAGGAAATTTGGAAGGTGTTGGATGCTGAAGTATTATTCTTTTACCACTAAAAATTACTATGATTGATGAAAATCAGCAAATTTTGGATGCATAGGTTTTCCACAGACTGTTTCACAATTGACTTGAGAACTTTGGATTTAAGTTTTATCAGTCCAGTACATATCATTGGGGCAGATCATTTTTTGAAGGTGTGGTCTTCTGGTAAGCATTTTAGGCAAATGTATATCCGTACATCTCAAAACTTTTATTTTGTAGGTGAGAAAACTCATGGGTTGAGGTAAAGAGAGTTTAACAGGTAAAGCAAAAGCCATACAAAAAAGTACAGCAAATCAAGGAATTCTTTCACCACTTCCCGTGGCAGGCAGGTGTTCAGTCATTCCCAGGAAAGCAGGGCTCCACCACACGCAAATTTGGAAAGACAAATGACATTACTCTGAATGTCCCTGCCTTCCTTTTTCTTCCCCAGATTTATATGCTGAGCAATGTCACCATATGATATAGAATATCTATGTGGTCAGTTGGCATCACCTGTCCCATCTCTGTCCTTGGGCACCTCCAGCCTCCTCACTGGTGGGGTGGGATGAGAGGCAGAAAAGGCCTTGAGGATTTGTAAATGTTGCTCAGCAGTAACTAAAACATCCCTGCCTATCAACACAGTTTGCAGCATAAATCCAAAGCATAGCCCAAAGCTAGTCACTATGAAGGAAATTAACTCTACCCTAACCAAAAACAGTAAACCGTGCCAAATCCATACTTGCTCTATGCTTCTGGTTTTTTGTCTGTTTGCTTCTTTTCACTTTGTGGTCCTCTGTTGTGGAAGTGATTTTTCCAAGTCTGTACATTTCCATTGGGAATGTTGGTTTTGTATGAAAGTTAGTCTTACAAAAAAAATTAAGGAAAAAACATAAAAAAACCCTGACTAGTGTACACCAAGTATTTTTCAGGGTTTATTTGCCTGTGATAAAGATTCTCAGGCCTGAATGAATGTAATTCCAAGCATACAGAACAACGAAGAAAAATAAACTGAAAAAAATTTTCACTTTAGAGACAATGTTTCAGGAGTCTGAAGTTCCATATTATAAAGTTACAGTCTCTTATTTTATTTTTTTTTCCTCCCAAAGCCTTGGGCAACAGTATTGATGGCTGTTAGAAATCAAGGGAGGTTTCACATCAACTTCTCTATGCTAAAACAGCTCAATAAAATAGAACGCTTATTATGATGGCAGCAGTGGTTTTTTACATGAAAGCCCTCTCAAGTGTGTGTCTTAGTTGCTGAAAGCCTTTTTCTCTGGTCTTGACAAAAACAATATTGCCTTGCCCTATTTTTAAATAAACTCATTTTTGTAGTATTTCTCTTTGCACCCAATCATTTTCAAACACTATGCTCAATGGCTAGTTTTGTTTATGAATATATTTTTGTTTTTCTCATCTGCTGCTCTTGCAGATCTCCATATCGCATTACAGAGGCTGTTGCTTTTAACCTGTGCTTTAGAATAACATGTATTTTGAGAAGTGACCTGTGTTATGTCTGTTCAGATTGAATAGGTGTCTCAGAGGTGAATGATTAACTCTCTAAAAGTGTCTTCTCTCTCCATGTGGAAAGGGAGCTTGAATAAAAAGTTCAGAGAGACATTAAGCTTCCACACAGCCAAAAAATAGATACGATGAATGACACTATCTGTATTGGAGGTAACTGTACTGGTAATTTAGGTACTTGCTTGTAGACAGCTATGTGAAAACGACTAAGGTACCTGCCCTCATCTGGATCTGACTCCCGATCCATAGCAAACATACATTTTACCCCTAATGTTTTTCCACCACTGACAATTCAGGTCATTGAAGGACTTATTTTTGTGATTAAACCCCAGCCAACAAGAAAGTACAATGCAACAGCTTGCTGTATCTTCCAAAATTAGAAAGACAGATATCTATCTAAAACTATTTGAAGAAGAAAGTGGACAAAGACTTTTTCATGACGTGGCCTTTAGCCTTTATTGATTTATACAACACTATTGCTTAAATGTCCTTTATATGAAGTTTAGGAGAACACTGGGTATGATGGGGCAGATGGGAACTTGTTATAAATGTAATAAATATTTTGAGTTAGTTTGTGTAACTCTAAGTGATTATTCAGACAGAATTATAGCTCTAGATGTGCTGAGATTTTGTGTCCTCTGAAGTATTATGTTTCCTGCTTACATCATAACAGATAAAATGATCTCTGGAGCTCAGTAGGAATGAATTAACTTGATATATGCTGCAAAAGCAGTAGGACCATGTTTGTCTGTGTATCTTTAGGGTTTTCTTAAAGAGAGTATTTTTTCATAGCTTCACTTATTTCTCCTTCATTAGTTCTTACAAAATATATAATGCACCAAGTTGTACTAGATGACTTAGAAATATACATCACTGAGAGCCAAAGCTGCTACTGGATCCTTTCAGGGAACTGAGAGATCTGATAAAGAGAGAAGGTAGCCTGGACTGAAGAAATGGAATGTGATGAGCGTTCTGTTAGGGAACCTGTCAAATCTCATTAAATCGTTATGTATCATATCATATCATAAACATAATCCCCTGAAATCCTAGTCCAGAAATCTAAAGCTGGTTTTACAAAGGACTGCATGGAAACCACAGAGTTTAGAAATTACTGTGCTTTCTACACACAGTAAGAACATACTACAGAGATGTAATGAACTACGCTGTTGCAGTCCTGTATTTTATACATCAGAAAATAAGTTTCACATTTTCTAGAAAGTGAATTCACTGGAAAGAGTTGTGATTTACATATTGAAAGGTGAAACATCCTATTTGTAGCTAGAATTACAATTCTGGATGATACTCATAACTGAATATCTGACAAGTAGGATACAAGTAGACTACTTTGGAAATAACAATTAGAGAGACAAATCCTTTTTTTGCCAAGCAGTGTTCAGTTTTTCATAAATATTCTTTAACTTCCCCAAACATCTATGTTTAGGTGTACATATAAAGAGAGAAGAAAATGGTTTTCTCTTCTGGATATTAATCCCATTTTTTCAGACATAGACACTATCTATGATCATGAGTACATTAGGAAAGCCCTAGAAAATCAGCAAGTAGAATGTAAATGGCTAACCTCCAAAATCTTGAAACAAATCAAGAAGCTCTTCTTACATCAGTTAAATAGCGTTTTCTCAGGAAAATGTTGAGCTTTATTTATTTGGGGATCGTTTCATTTATGATTAGGCATGAGAAGAGAGGAATTATTATTTGTCCTTGTTTAGGAGTCTCTCAGAAAATTCTTTTGATTTTTTGTTGTTGTCTTCATTATAATCTCTGGCAAAGTAATACTCCTGTGTTTCCATCTTGCCTTTGTTGTTGTGGCACTTGTGTAATTAATACCTTGTTCCATGCACAGCTACAACTAGGCAATAATTGCCTCTTGACAGATGGTAAACTGAAGGCCAAAGGTGCTGAAAGAAACTTCTTTACTACAAAGCTGTGCAGTTGGACAACTAGCAAGGTGCCTTGCTTCCCCAGACCTGGGCATGTCTGAGAATGAAATCCAGCACCACACAGTAGTTTGACCATTGCAAAGTCCTGAATATGGGGTGGACCTGAACCCTGACTCCCACTGTTTGATGTGAGCCTTAGTGCACAAAATAGTCTGGTGTCTTCTCCTGAGAAGAGGAAATCTAAACCTTTTATTTGAAAAAAAACCACACAGGCTACATGAAAGCAGGAAAAGGAAAGAGTACAGGAGGACTTTTCTTTTAAAATGACTAGTGGGAAGTGTTTCCCCACAGATTGATGAGAAAATGTTCACCTTCCATCCATATGCCTGTTTCCAGGGCTCATTTTGTGACTGACAGATTTCTGACCTATATTTCCTAACTTTTAAGACTAATGTTAAGGCAATGAGACCACATCATGTCTGAACAGCTAGATTGCAAAATAATTTGTGACAAGGCAGATCTGGGAATGCCTTTCCAAAATTGCCATGAAAAATGGATGAATAACAGGAAAAGTATTTAGGTACCTCATCCATTCTTTACAAACAATATAATTTTGATGTGATAAGCAATTTCATGCAAATGGCAAAACATCAATAAATATAATAGAATCCACAGCCTGCAAAGCCACCCAGAGATGTTTTTGTTAGCTAAGTCTTCATATTTAAACATATTTATGGAAATGATGCTACTTAAAAATGAAATTACATGTATATGTACAGAGGAAATCTCCAGGTTATTACAGCGGAGTGGATTTTTACTTCATTTTATGATCCATGATGCTATTGAAGAAGATGACTTTAAGCAGTACTTCTTGTACAATAACAATA
This sequence comes from Pachyramphus minor, assembly GCA_013397135.1. Taxonomy (NCBI): domain Eukaryota; kingdom Metazoa; phylum Chordata; class Aves; order Passeriformes; family Tyrannidae; genus Pachyramphus; species Pachyramphus minor. The sequence goes on from VYXB01006176.1 coordinate 848,290, forward strand.
ACAAAATTACAGAAGTGTAAATGACTGAGCAAACCATCTTCTCCAGAAAGCCATGTAACATTAGACCCACAATTATGTGTCTTCCATAAGTCTTCACACTAGAGAAAAATCCTTCAAAACCAACACTTACAGGCTTCTAGGAGAATTTAAATATGTTAAGAGTATTTATTTTTTTTTCTCAAAATGCACTTGCCTTTTCAGGATGTGAAAACTGAGATTGACAATAATTCTTTGTAATTAAATGAACTACATAAAGTACAAAATAGATTAAACAGAGAACAATAGTCTATGATTTGTTTCCACAAAACAGTGCAACTTCAATTTCTTTTTTGCATGCTATAAATTCTCCACATAAATTATGTTGTATTGTGGCTGCCATATAAGAATAAGAATGCATGGCATAAAAATGACACCCACTAGTATCATGGCATTTATAGTGACTTGTGCATTTTCACTATCAAATCCACTTTAAACGACTCACATATATTCTAGTAAAATACATGCACCTCAAGAGCTGGAACTCTGATGATTTAAGGAACTCTTTATGACCCAGACAACTCTGATTAAAGCAAAAATGCATGTATTTGGCCATATTTTTAAGGTAATCAATTGTGGTCTTGCCACATGTTTTGTGGAAGAGCTGGCTGTATAGCCCTAGACACCAAGAACCTAAAAAGGAAGGGACTCTTTGAAAAAAATATAAAAGCACAACCAGATTTTTAGCTCCTCTTATCTGTGTTGTGAAAGAAAAATTGTTAGACTTTTCCATGCATAAAGCAGAAAACTGAAGAATTCTTCCCTTAGCTCAGCTCAGTCTGCCTGAACTGAGGGAGGAGACTTCCCCTGTCTCAGTGAGGGAGAAGACAAAGTTTGATCTGCTCCCCGCTGCCTGGCTGCAAGACATCCAACCACCTCTGTGTGGGAGCTCTCCTGCTGCCAGACCCCATGGAAGTCTTCTTCTTGTGTTATCCATCTAGCTTAGGGTGGGACGAAAAGGAAGGGAGGAAAGGATGAAAGGAAAAAGGACAAAAGGTTAAAAGGATGGAAGGACAGAAGGAAGAGAAAAAGGGAGGAAGGGAAGGGGGGTCTGAATTCCTAGTGGTCTACTCAGCATGTAACCCAGCAATTTTCAGAAGTAGATTGAGGCAAATATAGAGTAATTATGAATATTGTTTTATTTAAACCTTTATTTAAACCTTTGCTTTGTTGAGCACTTTAGAAAGTGTTTCCCTGAACTTTGTATGTGAGGAATTTTCACATCAGAATCTTTCTGCTGTTTACAAACATTATCTACTAAGTCATCCAGATGTCTCCAGAAGTATAATTTTTAAAATGAGAAGAAAAGAACATAGCGACTCTTAGGTCCATTACTACATACACACAAACTGTAGTCACACAAGCTGTGAGAGTCTTTAGCACATCCAAAGACCCAAAAAAGAGTGTTGGAAGAAGTAATCCTCTCATCCTGGGAGAAATGCACAACTTAGCATTCTTTCTTTAAGAGGTCCTCCCAGCTGCAAACCTGACATCCTGTGGGTTGCAGAATGGCACAGGTATAATCTAGGCTATCCTCTACTTTTATATCCGTTTGCACTACCTTTGGTGTGATTTGCATCCCTGAGGAGTTAAAAAAAAATGAATTCTTGAGAGAGAGATTCAAAAAAAATAATAATACCAATTAAGATTCAAGTATTCTATATGGATGATTTAAGTTTCTGTTTTGTGTGCCAGTTGTGACTATGTCCCTGGACTGAACATGGCCACTGAAATTTGCATCCTGTTGAACAACTTACAGATGATATTCCTGGGGTTATGACCATTTATAAGGCAAATATTTTCTTCTTTGTTTTCTGAATCATGTATAAGTAGTGTAGAACTGACTAGATAATAACATCTTTGTAGTTTCTACAGATATATTCTGTATGCATAACCATCTCTAAGTACTCTTGATTTTAAAGAAGTTCATTAAACACTGAAAAAGTTGAGTCAACAATAGCCAAGTCAGCAAGTATAGCTTTAGGGTCTGTTTGTAATTAGTTTAGGCTTTCAGACAACAAAGAATGCAAAGGTATTACTCTTTGACAATATCATAAAAAGGAAGAGTCAAAAGAAGCCAGAATAGGTTAGTGTACTACAATGAATGATTTCTATGAGTAGAAACAGTCATCGTGCATCATGTTACTGAGACATTGGAATGTTACTGATCAAAAACTCGTTGCTGAACACATACTCTTTCTCAATGAAGCCACTGCTAAGCCTGTCTTCACCTGACCCACTAGGACATGTCTCCAAGCTAACAAAAGCTTTTCTTTTGGGGTACAGAAGCTTAGGTACCTCAGTGTTAGCTTTCTAATGTAGGTAAATGAGTCAACTTTCTCACTTAGCTATGCCTAGCTGTGTTCACTGGAATAAAAAAGAAAGATGTGTAGCTATCTTCTTCATCATCCACACAGTATAAGCTTTGCAGGTACCTAGTAATTAGGGCCCATAGACCTTGCTGATTAACAACTAATTTGAAATATTCTCATGGTGACTCACCTCACACTCAGCATAATGCAAGTATTCCTGCGTAAGTAACGGTGCTTGTTGTAGAAAAAGTGTGTGAACTGATTTAAGGGAAACTGAATTTTCCATGTGTACGGACTTTCACTTAGACTTCCTGAGTTTGAACTTTTGTCCTTTAAGTTCTTAGTGCCATATTATCAGAATTGAGGGAGCTTAGTCTAAAAATCCTGATCCCTGTATCACTCACTGCCTTTCTGCCATTTATGTTTCAGACACCTAAGCTCAACACATATCATTATTATTTAATATTTCAGTTTGACCAAGAACACAAGTTCTGCAGATGCCTAGCAGCTCAGTGTTGAGCACACTGAAGGCTAGTTCACCTTTGGATGTATAAACAAGTCATTTCACTGTCAGACTTATCTGGACAGCTTGTTCCAGTAAGTGCCTTGTGAGTCCACTGACTAAAAATGCTCTCAGTGAAAGCTGATGATGGTTGTCGGTTTTCTTTTTAAATTAAAGGCTGATATTTTTCAGTCAGTGTTTGCTTCAGATATCTGGTTAACATCACAGCTCAGAGGTTAGGGCTCTTATGCAGCATGGGAAAGGGCTGTCTGCTTATGTCCTCTCCACCATGTGCACTTTCTTTCAGGTGCCCTTACGTGGCTCCACATTCTGCACAAAGGCTGTTAAACAGCTTGTTAAGAGGTGTAGAATACCCCTGGGTATTGTACAGGAAGCCCTGAAATTGTATTTCAGGGATGCAAACTCTAGTGTAGAGATCAGATTCTAAAAGCCAAGATGTGAGAACATTCGTTTGTTTTTTTTCTTAGATCTGGGACAAAGTTTCTGTTTATTTCAGTGGCAGTGCATAAGATCTCAGGGGAATAAGGTCCAAAGTAACTGCACCCCCATCACCATAGGCCAATGAAAATACACATGCTCCAAGGATCACTGTAAGTGTAGATCTTGTTTCTCTGAGCACAATGCTACTACTGTCTTCTGTAGACACAAGGATCTAGATGCTGCTTGCATCTACAGTACAGAAAGAGATCCTCAGGAAAAAATCAGTTAGTAGCTCCAATTCTAATTACTCACGCAGACAGTAAAATTCTGTTTTGAGGTGGTCATTTCAATATGCTTACTAACTTATTTAATACAATCTAGAAGATGCAATATTCTCAAAAATATATTCTCACTAAAGAATGTTTAGTTGATATATAAAGTTTATTTGCCATATATCCAAATCTGATATTGGATATTTGTGAACAACAAGCCTAGATGTCAGAGATTCAGGGCTTTTTAATTTTTTTTTTCCAATTAATATAAACAGGACAAACAGGAGAAAAAACCCCCAAACAACAAAAGAGTATATTATAGACTAAGAAATTAAGAAAAATAAATAGAAAAGAGAAGTGTGTATTTTTGATCTTATTACTTGTAAAGGGAAAGTTTTGACAAGAAGTTCTTGCGAGGCCAGGGAGGGGGAAAAAAAACCCCAAATAAATAAAATTATTATGATTTGTTGTAAATTATTAAAACTGTGCAGGCAGAAATTAAACTGCGTAAAAAGTTGCTGAGGAATACTTTTCTAGTTCACAGGAATGTGTTGTTTGGGACACAGGAAGCAGGCTTTTCAACTCTGTTTTTTCTGAGTCTACCATTTAGAGGGTCAGGGATTGTCTCTCCAGAGAAGGTGTCAACCCACATGGTATCAGAGTTCCAAAGAACTTCCATTGAAGGTTTCATTGATGGCATTGTCCAAAAATGTCCATCATGTCAGTGTGTTGTTTTTATCATTAGTCCCCATGTTCTGCTCGGGCTCTTAGGTGCTACAGCTTTCTATGTACAAATAATATATACTGGTAAGTTTTATTCCCACCGTAGACACTTTTGGTTGCAAACTCATGCAGGAAAAATCTTTGTTCTGCCTTTGGGAATTTACACCTGCTTCCTTAGCAGAATTTGGGGACAGTCATTTTGTCAAGTCTTGGGTAGACTTTTCACACTCCTACTTTGTAGTTCACCCACACTGAACAGTATTTACAGATGGCTACTAAGAGAAAAGTATATCTTTCCAGGATGGAAAATTTCCCTGTTCTGTCATCTTAAGTCCTTCTAAGGGTCCTTCATACATATGCAAATTATTCAGGAAAATCTGTTTTTCAGGACTGCTAGAATTTAAATGTCCTGAACACATTGCCTGTTCCCCATTAAACCTAATCCTACACACTTCAGACAGGAAAAAATTCTATAAAATATCACCTCCACCTCCTTTCCTTCTCACTATCCCTTTATAGTCCTTTTTCTTCTCTTTTTATTTTGCTTTTCTTTGATATCTCTGTTTCTCTAATAGTTTACTAACACAGTAATGGACTTTGTACAATATTTCTGTTTAAAATTACTGCAGAAGAAAAGTATAATTTTCCTTAGTGTTAACCTAACCCACAAAATTTCCAGCTACAAAACAATCCTTCATCCACAGTGCATCATTTTACACATGATCTCTTGCTGTGATGGATACAAACACTAAGAGACTGCAAGGCTGATCCTCTACTAACAGAAGTGTTTTCCACGCGGTTGAGGAAAATGGGGCTGAGGAGTTTGCAGCAGCAACAGATTTCAGCTTCACAGTTCAAACCCATCAAATGTTATATTTCTGCTATTTTACGGCTGGGCTTTTTCTTGTAGTCCACAGTATAGTGAAGACCAGAGAAAGAAAGAGACTCTTCGTATTAAGTGCTGTTCATGTTTTTGTTGTTTTGCTGTTTAATTCCCCCCCCCCCCCCATATGACTGGGGTGTTTTTGGTTTTACTCCTTGCATCACAACACCCTGAGCTCCCAATGGAAAGAAGGAACCCTGCTGTGCCAGGCACTGTACAAGACTATAATGAAAAGAGAGTCCTTGCCCAAAGGGCTTACTTAACCTTTTTTAACTACTGATTCAGTTTAAGATTGCAGTCCTAACAACTTAAAGTGTTCTCTTTCCCTCACTTAGTCTTCTCTGAGAACAGAAAGACTAAATTGTCCTCTGGCTTGTAAAATAACTCAGAATTTTTTCTGTAATGCTCCTTTTTCATCACATTTTTGCATGAGTTGTTTCTCATATGGTTTAGCCCTGAAACACATATATTACTCACTGAAGTAAATGAAAACACATGACAAGGTACTATGAACTTGCCCTTCCCCCTACAAAACCTAAGATATTTGAACTGCTTTAAATTTTGGGTTTTGGGTTTTTTTTACCAATTAGTTACACAGTGTTGTGCATTGAAATTTGTCCTGTGAATACAGCGCACGTTACAGGGTGATCACATTACATCACAGACACCAGTGGGGTCACTACTAAACAAGAAGTGTACTGTACATAGGAAGCGCTCTGGTGAACATTGTCCCAATTTTCAAGAAGGGCAAAAAGGAGGACCCTGGAAGCTGCAGGCCTGTCAGTCTCACTTCAGTGCCTGGTAAAGTTAGGGGGAAGATTATTCTGGGAGGTATTGAAAAACACCTGAAAGACAACACAGTCATTGGTCACAGACAGCACAGCTTCATGACAAGAAGGTCCTGTTTATCAAACCTGATTTCCTTCTATGGCAGGGCAACCCACCTAGTTGATCAAGAGAAGCTAGTTGATGTTATCTTTTTGGCTTTCAATAAAGCTGTTGATACTAGTTCTCATAGTATCTTTCTTAACAAAATATCCAGTACATGGCTGGATAAACACATCATGTGGGGGGTGAGCAATTGGCTCACAGGTCAAGCAAACAGGGTAACATCAGATTGGTCACCTGTCACTAGTGGGGTTCCTCAGAGCTCCGTTTAGGCCCTGTGCTCTTCAACATCTTCATCAATGACTTGAACTCAGGACTGGAAGGGACACTAAGCAAGTTTGCATATTACAGAAAACCGGGAGGAACTGTTGACTCCCTCGAAGGTAGGGAGGCCCTGCAGAAAGACCTCGATAAATTGGAGGCCTGGGCAATCACCGACCATATGAAGTTCAACAAGAGAAAGTGCCAGATTCTGCACCTAGGGCAGGACAACCCTTGCTGTATGTACAGACTGGGAAATGAGAGGCTGGATCTTCTTGTGAGGGGCCAGCAGGTGGACTTGATGATCAGCATGGGTCCCCTCCAGCTCAGCATAATCTGTGATTCTGTGACTATTAGTTCACATCTGAAATATATTTCAGTAAAAAATCTTTATGCTTAGGAATAATGAAAATGGTTTTGATTTTGCTTTTTAGAGAGTGGCATGGTGTTTTCTCCTGACTTTCAATCAAAAAAAAAAAAGTGGAAAAATTTTAAAAAAGTTTTCATTTAGACCAAAAAACAAGTTAAGGCCTTTTTTCACTAAATAATGTGAAACTGGATTTCTATCCTTTAAAGTCATGGGCTACTCTACCAAACCATTACTCATCAGAATGTGTTGGCTGATGATATTACAAATGTATGGACTCTTCATCTGAATGTGAAACTTGCCACAGGCAATATAGTTTCTTTGTCTTAAACAGCATTGTTAACATTGTTAACAGATCCTCTTTTAAAGAATTTTATTCTCTGTGCATTTAATTAAAACCAACTTTTCACCCATTTGAATTAGAAGCTTGAAGGACAACAAATACAACTCCCACTTCCCATCCCTAGGGCACTTATTTTTGAAGACTGACACACTTTCATTTCAGTAGAGGGATTTTGGATTTTAGAGCCTGGATAAGACCAATCTTTTCATTAATTTAAACCAACATGGGTAGTAATACCCTGTATAAGCAACACTTTAGTTCGCCATTGAAATGTAGCTACACCTGGAGTATAGAGCAACAATACACCTGCAATACAGAGCATGCAGCTATATCAGTGTTAAACAACAGGCTTTTGGGTGTTTGGTTCAGTATTCAGAAATGTTACTGAGTTACAGTAAAGATGTATTTATGGGAGGAGTGGAAAATCTAAGCAGATAGACAAGCTCTGTTTGCTTCCACTGCATTAACACTGTTGACTGCACAGACCAGGCTGCCAGCCCATTTGAACCAAACATTTAACACACTCTAGGCCTTCAAGCAGTGCTCTGAAGCACAGCTTCAAAATGTCCTCTTTTTTTTAGAGCAAATATAGATCAATACATGCTGTAGAAATGGCAAAGCAGGCTGAACACACTGTCTACTGGATTTGTAACATTTTTCACTACATCTTTACTACCCTCCCCAAGCAGTTTTACCCAGGAAAAAGTAAAATATTTACACATTTAAATTTATTGCTTTCAATTCTTGAAAAATAGTGGCTTAAAAAAATTAGCATCTACAGTGTCAAATTACAGCAGTTTGTCTTTCAGGGGAGGCCTCATTTTTGTCATCATCTGGTTTGTTTGACAAAAAGAATCTTAAGCACAGGACAATATCTACTCCATCCTAATCTAACACACTGCATACATCACATTTTGTGGGCTTATGATGCTATAAAGTAGCTGCATGTCTAATGAATAATTGTATAGTAAATTCAGACCATGTGACATGAAGATGACATTGGGTTGTAAGGTGTGTAGGGCTGCCAGGAGTTGTTCCAGGACTACAAGCAACCTTAGTCCTTGCTGCTGTTCATCTCAGCCTTTTGCTTTCTTCTCCTCTTTACATGTTCCTTGCTGCCAGGCTCTACTCTTCTTCCCTCCCAGCAGCCTCTGACCCTGTCCAAGTGGCAGCAGATACTGAGGAACAGAGGGCACATGAAAAATGGGCAGAGTGGCAATGCGGGTGGCAGTCACCAGGTACAAATGGTGAGGCAGAAGCTAAGCCACCAATTCCTGGTCCTGGGGAATTGCCTTAAATTGCTTTCTTCCCACTTGTGCTAGGACTGACATAAAAGGAGTTTGACTACATTGTCTCACAGGCTGTTCCAGTATAAGGTTAATAAAACAGTAGGATATGCAGTCCTCCCAATTTTTTTTTT